>MVJL01003369.1:0-10503 GCA_002156465.1 Macrocentrus cingulum
GAAGCGTCGACGGCAGGTATGTCGAGGTTATAATCCGGGTTTCCGGGTTCAAAATTGAGGGATTTGTCAAGTAACTTGAAAAAATTGCCTCGGAATTTGAGCAGTCGTAGCAGGTATGTCGAGGTTATAATCCGGGTTTCCGGGTTCAAAATTGAGGGATTTGTCAAGTAACTTGAAAAAATTGCCTCGGAATTTGAGCAGTCGTTGAGGAAACGTGGCATTTGCTCCTTGTACCACTGGTTTAAGTCAAATAGAAGGGTTACAACGCCCGTGCTGGTGAGTAAGAGGTTGTCTTCACCTCGTTTGTTGTCCGTTCGCTCTTGATTACTTGTACCACTGGTTTAAGTCAAATAGAAGGGTTACAACGCCCGTGCTGGTGAGTAAGAGGTTGTCTTCACCTCGTTTGTTGTCCGTTCGCTCTTGATTACTGTCCCGAAGGATGGAAATTAGGCCCGTGACCCGAGTTTTTGGCTCCAATTCAAGCTCAAACTTAACGCTCGGTTCGCCCTCGAGTTTTTGGTAATAATTGGCCGTTTTGTGCGAATATTTTCGATCGAAAAGCATCGCATACATCCGCAGCATTGCGGAGATTGAGTTGTTAGTGTCGGAGATGGCGACCCAGAGGTAACAAAATGGCCGAGAATATTTTCGATCGAAAAGCATCGCATACATCCGCAGCATTGCGGAGATTGAGTTGTTAGTGTCGGAGATGGCGACCCAGAGGTAACAAAATGGCCGCGGATCGTCCGTCGGTTAAAAAGCATCGCATACATCCGCAGCATTGCGGAGATTGAGTTGTTAGTGTCGGAGATGGCGACCCAGAGGTAACAAAATGGCCGCGGATCGTCCGTCGGTTCGAGCAGAGCAAAGTGACGAATGATTCCACTTTCTGGCAGAGCCGAACTTATCCAACGCAGTGCTCCGCCGCTGTGCCAGACTAATATTTGACTCTGACAGCCGAAGCAAAGTGACGAATGATTCCACTTTCTGGCAGAGCCGAACTTATCCAACGCAGTGCTCCGCCGCTGTGCCAGACTAATATTTGACTCTGACAGCCGAAAATCAGACTACCGATTTTATTAGAGTAGATGAGCGAAGTTGTCAGTGGATTTGTCGGCAAGGATGTGCCAGACTAATATTTGACTCTGACAGCCGAAAATCAGACTACCGATTTTATTAGAGTAGATGAGCGAAGTTGTCAGTGGATTTGTCGGCAAGGGAGACGATTCGAACATCTCGCGATCGAATCCGATGTATTTCTCTATGCGGCGATTCATGAGATTGTGTGCAGAGTGCCTTTCTCTCGGCCGGGACCTCGAGAAGGGAGTTTTACTCGCGATCGAATCCGATGTATTTCTCTATGCGGCGATTCATGAGATTGTGTGCAGAGTGCCTTTCTCTCGGCCGGGACCTCGAGAAGGGAGTTTTTGCTGCTTCATCGGCAATTTCCGAGGGATTTGACTCGTCGGTCATCATGTTTGAGGTCTACTAAGAGGTAATCCAAGTTTCGTAGGGCTAAGCACCCCAGCCCGTCATGCTCCAGAGGCTCTTCGAGTTTTTCCAAAAGTTCCTCGCCTTCCCGGCCTCTCGTGATCACACAACACTGCTCCACGCCTGCTGACACTTGGATTGCGCGCACAACTTGGGATATTGTGCAATCAAATATGCCAACCAAACCATGCCCGCAGAATCTTTGATTTTGCTGGCGTCATTGTCTAGGCCTACTAGCAGTAGTGAAATTTCGCCTGGTGACGCTAGAAATGCCGAGACTGTCGCAATTCGCTCTCTGAAAACCCAAGAACTGATATTTACTCCGGTTTCTGCTTTTATTACTATTAATTTTGGTCCAATGCTCAGCCAAGCGTAGTTTCCATCCTCGAAAAAACCTCCCAGAATTTATGACGTGCCACTGGACCCTGTTAGCGGTCTCTAACTGTCGTCCAGGAACGCATTTAAGTGATTCTAGTTGGGGATGTGAATTTCTGTAATTTTCTTCGTCTAAAAAATTAAATAAAACATGGGTTAGTTAATAAATTCATCATTGAAACCATTACCAAGAATGTTTCTTAGTTAACTCAGAAATAACCAATGCTTTTTCTCGGTGTCGACATAACCAACAGTACGACGCATTTAAAAAGTTTTTGATCTGCAATATTGGTTCAAGAGGGATAAAAATATATTATTTTACCTCACAATAAGTATTCTCCAGTTCTTTCATGTTTTATATTGTTTTTAAACTGTATGGCGTAGAAATCCACATTTATTTCACTATATACACTTTTGAGAGTATGTTTGGTCTTATTGAGAGAAAAAATCACATAAAATAAAAGTAAAAAATAGAGCTATATTGTTTCGATTATCACTATTTCATGGGTAGTAATTAAATTTCCCAAAATTACGTAGTAAATTTGACTTGTGTTTTTGCAAAATATATATAACTTGGCACACGGCATTCGATCGTTTTCAATGCCGCGAAGAGCGAAGGAAGCATAAAGTACGTTAAATATTGCGCCAACATTAGAAAATGAGAGGAAAAAAGAGAAATTATTTGCTAATTTATTTGCTATTGACATAATTGTTTCCACAACACTGAAATTTTGGTGAAATATGTCGAAAAAATTATTAACAAAAAAATTATTAACAAAAAAAATCTTATCTTTATTTTTTGTGCAAAAAATAAAGATAAGATTTTTTATTCAAACTTTTATATTGAAAAACAATACTTATAAAAAATATAGACCAATAATGTTATGGGTTTATAATTATTCATAATTATGAAACCCATAACATTTCATTTTGCAAATTTTGAAATATATTGCCGTTAATATGGCATAGACCAATAATGTTATGGGTTTATAATTATTCATAATTATGAAACCCATAACATTTCATTTTGCAAATTTTGAAATATATTGCCGTTAATATGGCACCACTGAAAGTCCATTATTTTTTGTTTGCGTAATGCGCATGCATATATCGTACAGTTTGTTTGTGCATGCGAGGAGTTTTTGTAAATGTTATGGGTTTATAATTATTTATAATTATGAAACCCATAACATTTCATTTTGCAAATTTTGAAATATATTGCCGTTAATATGGCACCACTGAAAGTGTATTATTTTTTGTTTGCGTAATGCGCACGCATATATCGTACAGTTTGTTTGTGCATGCGAGGAGTTTTTGTATTTGGTCACTTTTTGATCGCCTCGATTTAGTCAGTGATAGAAATAAATTTCTAAAGTTTGTGCATGCGAGGAGTTTTTGTATTTGGTCACTTTTTGATCGCCTCGATTTAGTCAGTGATAGAAATAAATTTCTAAAAAACGATTAAATCAAGTGCTTAAAAATCACGGATTTACTCGGATCTATTCTGAATTCGATGGAGAAGCCTCCATCAGTGAGCGAGAAGCAGGAAGCACTGTTAAATAGTAAGTCAGAATCATAACCTTAAAATTTTTACTCGGATCTATTCTGAATTCGATGGAGAAGCCTCCATCAGTGAGCGAGAAGCAGGAAGCACTGTTAAATAGTAAGTCAGAATCATAACCTTAAAATTTTTTCTAAAGTGACATTTATTTTCATACTCTTTTGTTTCAGAACACCGAGAAGATGTTCAGAGGCAGCAGAAACTCGAAGCTGAAAAATTAAAACGATTTCGAGCATATATCGTACAGTTTGTTTGTGCATGCGAGGAGTTTTTGTATTTGGTCACTTTTTGATCGCCTCGATTTAGTCAGTGATAGAAATAAATTTCTAAAAAACGATTAAATCAAGTACTTAAAAATCACGGATTTACTCGGATCTATTCTGAATTCGATGGAGAAGCATCCATCAGTGAGCGAGAAGCAGGAAGCACTGTTAAATAGTAAGTCACTTAAAAATCACGGATTTACTCGGATCTATTCTGAATTCGATGGAGAAGCATCCATCAGTGAGCGAGAAGCAGGAAGCACTGTTAAATAGTAAGTCAGAATCATAACCTTAAAATTTTTCCTAAAGTGACATTTATTTTCATACTCTTTTGTTTCAGAACACCGAGAAGATGTTCAGAGGCAGCAGAAACTCGAAGCTGAAAAATTAAAACGATTTCGCGAGGAGGTTCGTTCATATTTTTGCTAATAAAATTCATAATTTTTCATAAACTAATTCAGTACCAATGATAGAATGAAATTTCCTTCTTCAATTCAGATTGAAGAAAAAAAAAACGATTTCGGGAGGAGGTTTGTTCATATTTTTGCTAATAAAATTCATAATTTTTCATAAACTAATTCAGTACCAATAATAGAATGAAATTTCTTTCTTCAATTCAGATTGAAGAAAAAGTAAACAAGTTTGTAAAAGTTGAAACGGCAACGGAGTATAAACTTCCACCAATGGAACAAGTTTACAGGGGATTCTTCAATTCAGATTGAAGAAAAAGTAAACAAGTTTGTAAAAGTTGAAACGGCAACGGAGTATAAACTTCCACCAATGGAACAAGTTTACAGGGGTATTGTGTACTCATGGGTGAAAAAAACGGGATAAATAGATGTAATTAATTAATTTTTTTTCTTTGAATTTTAGATATGATGTCGCAGAGGTGAAGAATATAATGGCTCAATCCTTCGGCGAGGAAGGTATCGACAAATATATTATGCTCTTCAAAAAGGAGCACGCTCCGTAGATATGATGTCGCAGAGGTGAAGAATATAATGGCTCAATCCTTCGGCGAGGAAGGTATCGACAAATATATTATGCTCTTCAAAAAGGAGCACGCTCCGTGTGAGGTCAAAGTGCACGCTTTGCGCCACGGACAAGAATGGAACGAGGAGATAGCAAAAAAGGATAGTGAAGAGCGGAAGAGGAAAGCCGAGGAAGATTAAGAAGAGCGCTAATGAAGAAAACTGAAAAAGTTGCCGAGTTTTGTGCCAAATTCAAATTACAAAGACAAATACGAGCACCTGATCGGAAAAGAGGCGGCTTTGGCAGCTGCCCGGAAAACAGAGGAAAAAAGTTGCCGAGTTTTGTGCCAAATTCAAATTACAAAGACAAATACGAGCACCTGATCGGAAAAGAGGCGGCTTTGGCAGCTGCCCGGAAAACAGAGGACAACAGCAGCTATGGATACGGTAAATATCTTGAAAATACTCTAATTAGATTCTCCTATTAACTCCGAGCGACACGATGACCACCACTTTTAACCCTGTACTTGTTCAAAACACAAAAATCAAATAGTATTTTACTCGTAGAAAATTCCGTAATAAAATCTACTAAGATAATTCAGAAATATCTGTTGGAAAAATGCAGCGGGCAAGTTTTCGTCTTTAAAAGACTGAAGAAGATAGAAAATATTGACTGATTTCAATAGTCTTAGCCTATTTTAAGATTATCAATGTGTTTACAAATTTTATTTTCAGTTCCGAGTGAAAATAAGAAAGATCAGCTCAGTATAGAGCAGACACTTGCGGATATTCGTGCTAAAAAGAAACGGACGGAGGCTTCAACTGAACTGAATGAGCAAGGTCCTTCATCATAAAGTATTCGATAAAACAAACCGATTGTAAATATATTTAGGCGTTTAATTAGCAAGAAGTTGTGTTATTAACCTCTTCAAGTGCTGAACAACATTTTCGATCAGGAAATTTCATTATTTAAAGTGAATTCCGCATCGTTTTGAACACTATATTATTGATATTACTTGATATTCTATTATACTTAAACGATTTTTTGACGTAAAATGCACGAAATTCATATTAAAAACCTCATATGCACCTCAATGCAACATAGTGGCGATTCAATCTCTTCTTAAATTACGGAATTTCTGCGTAGATGTATGAGAGAACAAAATAAACTCTAAATAATTTCAAAATCTGCTTTTATACCGATGAAAATCTCAAATTTCCGCCGTTCTCAATTTCACAATATTAATTTAATTAATAATTTTCCGTATATATTCCGTATATATTCACAATATGTTGCATTTTTGAAATATATACTGGCATGTATTTATGCCATATTATAATTATAATTTACACATAATCTGTCGTAGAAGACTTGGGTATTGAAGTTCTAGGTGCAGGTTCTGGTAAATTCACAAGATCAAAAACAATTTGTTTTCTCATTCCAACAAGTTTGGTGAATTCTTGTTCTGTAGTACTTTTATAGAGTTCCAAACCACGTTTAACAATGAAATTTCGAATATAAGTAGCATTATCTCGTATTAATTTTCTCTAGAACAGCAAATAAACCAAATCCAATCATTGATTAAAAAGAAAAAGCCAATCGAACAATCAAAAGACATTCAATCTACAGTTTCTTACCTCATGTTTCAACTTGGGATTACTCAGAGAAGTGACAAAATACTGAACTTGAGCTCTCATAACTGAAATGAGCACATTAATGATGGTATTAATAAGCTCTGAAGTGGAAACGCTGAGACAATCCTCCAAAAGTCCGACGTAAAGTCTAGCGGAAGCCAAAGTCTTATTGGTCAATGAAATCCAACAGTCTCCCGTTAAGAAGTCCGGGGAAACGGCAATACCAAGATCATCCAACTCGAAAGTGTCTTTAAACGTTCAGCACAAGCTAGACTGATTGGAATAAACAATTAACTAGAATTTGTGTGTGAATGTACATGTTGTCGTCGACGGTCCCGCTTAAATTGTGCATTGGTCATTCTGAAATTTTGAACACATTCTATGGTCAACGAATTAAAACACCAAATCTACCATTCTAATAACCAGTCCATATTATTTTGTACCGTAAATAATTGTGAAATTGTATTTAGTACTAGTACTGAATATTAAAATTTTATAAAATTGACTTTAATTTATTTAAATCTGTGGAAAAGTAGAAAAATTTTACTTACTTTCAATTGCATCCGCCATGTTGCTATCGACTTCTGCATTCTGGGTAACTTATTTCCTCCACAGCGCGCCTCTCCCGCCAATTTGACTCACTGCAGCGCCGCCTGACGACTGCTGTTTAATACTTTTGCTCCCCTCTCGCTCACACACTCGAGCGAGAGAGAAAAGTACATATTAACATATAGCGCCTCTGATGGCAAAAATAAAAATGAACGGTCTTTATCTATTTATTTGTTGTATTTACGTCCTCGATGGATCATGGATTGGAAACTATTGTAGACTGAAAAAAAGACTTAGTTCAGATGAATGAAATGAGTATTTGCTGGTGGATGTGGAATTAAATTCTACCTTACGTCTTGATTGTCATTATCGTGAAGAAACTAACCGCGGAGATGATGATAATTCTAAAATATAGTACTATGATAATCAAAATAAACCCATGAGCGAGGAACGCAAAGTTGAACTTGGAATAAATAATAACTCATCGGAAAATCGAATTTTTCTAAACTCAAAATCGGAATTGGTTCTTCGTCAAATTGAACCAACAGACATAGGAATTCATAAGTGTCGCGGATTTCTGGAAGTGGATACAGACAAAAAATTTAATTACCGGCTAGAATGTAAGTATTGAAAGTTTTTTCGATGGCCGATCCTAAAGGTGAATTTTGACATTATTGCTTTGTTTATATTTTTATTAACGCCCTGTTTGTCGTTTGGTTAAACAAAATGGCTACAACATCCCGGAAATGGTTCTATGTCCAAATTTCCCATACTGGCTCAGTGAAGAAGGAGCCAAATATCTCAGCGAACTAACGGATGATCAATTATTGCCCGAACACGCAAGGAGACTTTTGCGCGTTGCATACATGTGCATGTATCAATCGCCAGACGTAATGATGCACAAGTAATTTAAGATTATTAAAAAGTATGCTTGATAATGCCAATATTTCCATGGAAATGGACGTAAAACATTTTACAAATATCTTTTAAATAAACATAGACATATATTTCTTTCGACTGACGTGCTTTATATGCAAGAAACATTTTAAACGAAAATTTTATTCTATTTATAAATCCAACTGATACATGTATAGTAGAAATTTCATCTTCATTAATCAAATTCGTGCATAATGTTACTAGAATTCTTTTTTTTTATTGAACTGACTACATATTTTAGGCGAATGTGAATGTACTATAATACTATGCCACGTTATTTTGAAATATCCGTCATTCTAGAATGAGTTTTCTGAATTTGTGCGAATATCGCTATTTTTGGCCAATTAATATGTGTCTAATTATTACCGTAAACTGCAGAAAAAACAGTAAAAAACAGTCAAAGTCATTCTAGAATGAGTTTTCTGAATTTGTGCGAATATCGCTATTTTTGGCCAATTAATATGTGTCTAATTATTACCGTAAACTGCAGAAAAAACAGTAAGAAACAGTCATCCAATTCCTCCTTTTGAATAATGCTCAATCACAAATTGACGTGTTTTAAGTTAGATGCATTCGAAATAAACTCATCGTTGTAAAGCACATACTACTGATATTCCTCCTTTTGAATAATGCTCAATCACAAATTGACGTGTTTTAAGTTAGATGCATTCGAAATAAACTCATCGTTGTAAAGCACATACTACTGATAAATTCTATTGAGTTTAATATCCAATTAATATTTATTTGATTGGTTAAAAGGATTTACGATTGAATCAGTCAAAACTATTTGACAGATAAAGAATTATATAAATAATAAATCAATTATTTGTGATCACACAGTCAAAATATTCCAATGCTATATAAAAAATGATATAATATCGAAGTTTATTTTCTCTCTCGCTGATGACGATTTCGTTTGTTTTTGTTTTTGTTTTTTTTTTTATTCAATCAGCTCAATATCTCCATTGACTTCATCAGATTTACATATATATATTTTGAAGCAATTCATTCCAATTTGCCTACCGATTTTATTTTTTTTTATTCAATCAGCTCAATATCTCCATTGACTTCATCAGATTTACATATATATATTTTGAAGCAATTCATTCCAATTTGCCTACCGATTTTCGTCAACTTTATTAACACTCGATCTCGTCACTTCATAACGGTTGCCAGAAACTGTACATCCATTCGTCATCGATACGAGTTCAGTTGAATAGATATTTTATTATAATTTTTTTTTATTAATTAGTTGTTAGTTAAGCTGTAATCTCGGTAATCGATAAACTCTCTAGCATTGACGTAGGTTAGTGTGGCCTCTGTATTGACTAATACAGACATCTAAAATACTAGAAAAATACAAAAAAAAATTTATAAAAAATAAACTCTCTAGCATTGACGTAGGTTAGTGTGGCCTCTGTATTGACTAATACAGACATCTAAAATACTAGAAAAATACAAAAAAAAATTTATAAAACATGGAAAGAATCGACACGAAAAATGAATTCGTTATCACTATCGATTTAGTAGTTTAATTAGAATATAAGTAAATGAATTGGCGAATTCTGTGTAAATTGGAATTTTTACTCATAACAATTTTGTAAGAATTTTTTTTTCTAATTTAGTAGTTTAATTAGAATATAAGTAAATGAATTGGCGAATTCTGTGTAAATTGGAATTTTTACTCATAACAATTTTGTAAGAATTTTTTTTTCTTCATTTTCAATTGATTTTCTTCTGATCGAATTTTTTGATTCTGATTTTTTTGCATCAAATAAAATTTCTAGAATTAATGTACTGTGTGTATGCTTTGCACCACCACAAGAGAACCAATAATTTTATCCAGTTACACATGTAAAACTATGTCTGTACAAAATAAAATTTCTAGAATTAATGTACTGTGTGTATGCTTTGCACCACCACAAGAGAACCAATAATTTTATCCAGTTACACATGTAAAACTATGTCTGTACGCCACATTCGAATATTCATACAAAATGGAGTATATAATTGCGAAATAAATGTTCATTAACAATAAAAAAAATGTGAGATTTTATTATCGGCTATTTCTTTTATTTTTTTAAATATTCATACAAAATGGAGTATATAATTGCGAAATAAATGTTCATTAACAATAAAAAAAATGTGAGATTTTATTATCGGCTATTTCTTTTATTTTTTTATTATTATTCATACATCTCTCACAATTGATGAATTAACATTTAAATTAACAATAAAAAAAATGTGAGATTTTATTATCGGCTATTTCTTTTATTTTTTTATTATTATTCATACATCTCTCACAATTGATGAATTAACATTTATAAACGTTCAGTACGACAGTAATTTGTTTGTTTATTTTTCATATAAACAAGTTGGATATTTACAAATAATTATTATTCATACATCTCTCACAATTGATGAATTAACATTTATAAACGTTCAGTACGACAGTAATTTGTTTGTTTATTTTTCATATAAACAAGTTGGATACTTACAAATAGACCCAAAAAAATGGAGCAATAATTTGTCATAAGACAAAAACGTATATAAACAGGACACAGTAAAAATCTTTAAAAATATTTTCCAGTGTTTTCGATAATCGCTGAATCCTTACATGATTTATTTTCCGGCACTGCACCCAAACTATTGAGCATTCTCGTAGTCTTACCTTCTGCCGGACGTGCCGACATATTTTTACATTTTACAAGGTGCGTAGCTA
>MVJL01003374.1:0-26708 GCA_002156465.1 Macrocentrus cingulum
AAAATACTAAAAAAAAAAAAATTGAAAATATTTTACTATAGGATATTATAATACAAATTTTTAATTTTTAATTCAAATCAAATTGTTTTCTATTTTTTGTTTGTCAAATTTTTTTTTTTTTTCAATTTTACCGCAATACCAATTATTCAATTGATCTCTATCCTATATTAAGATATTATTCATCAATATATAAAAATGTACGATTGATTTTTTCGTGAAACATATAGGTATCAAACACTCTTGTGTACGCATAGCCTACAATGCAATAACTATTGTATAAAATATATAAATATATATATTGTGATGCTCACAAAAAAAAGCACATAACACAATTAAACCAAAATTATCGAAGATATATTTCACATGTGATTTTGGGAAAAGTGTTATACTTTTTTATTTCCTGCCAATTGTTTTATTCATAAAAACTTGTTCTTTGTTCTTTTTTCAAAATAAAACTTAAATAAATAGCCCAATATTTGGTGTAATATTTTTTTTTCCTGTAATTTATATGCATATAAGTTTTAGATTTTATTTAATCTGAATCATTGTCTGGATTTTTAGGTAAATTCAAGCCTTCCTGCAGCTCTAGAACATGCTCAACAGGCTTGGGCTTTCCATCATCGCCAATTCTGCAGGGACGAATCACTCCATCACTGAAAATTTATATTTAAAATTTTATTAAGTTTGTTTAGTTGACTGAAAATCAATAGAAATTACTTACTTGGTCAATTGATTGACGAGTTTTACCAGTTGCATCGCTTCGTACTCTTTCTGCTCTTCCGACATGCCCTCAAAGGGATTTGGTCGGGGTTTCTCATAGCATCCGGTTACCGGGTTGATGTCCTCTTTAAATTTCGAGTATTCTTCAGTGTCACTCTCGCTCGAGTCCGAGGAATACTCGGTGTCTGGTTGTTTGCAGCCTAGTAGGCCTTTATTCGCCAGCATTCCCGCGGCATTGCCGTATCCAGTATATTTTATCATTCGACTAACTGAAATATCAAGCTTTAAATTAAATTCATGGGTTTTATCAACTATCCAAATGAAATTGCAACTTTAAAAGGGCGTAAAATATTTTTTTCCATAATATTTCATCAGAAGCCAAACTAAAATCTTGAAAATCACGCAATTGATGATTTTTTTTTTTTACATTTCTGTTAATAACTTGATAACTAAGCGAAATAACAAAAAATATCATTCAAGTTAAATTATTACAAATTTAATTCTCTATAAAAAATGTAGAATAAATTTTTTCCATATTTTGCCTCAATTTCGAGATATCAAAAAAAAATAGCAATTAATATCTTAAAAATTAAGAAAAAATTTATCTCACATTTTTTTTATAGACTATTTAACTTACAATTAATTTAATTCTAATAACATTTTTTCATTATTTCGCTTATTTACATAATTATTCGTGAAAAACAAAAAAAAAACCTAAAAACACTGTGATTTATACGAAATAGATATCCAATAATCTCCACTGAATTTACTAAGATTTTTTAACAAATTGACTAGTTACGCCCTTCTAGGATTAGTATTGCAGTTTGTTATCTCAATTACCATTTTCCTTGCAGATGACGAACAAAAATTCAGCCGCTAAATACCTCAATTCCATTATTGGCGACGTTAAATACTTGCACAGTTTTGCTTTTAAAGTAGATCCTTCTTCCGGACGATGCATTATGTCCTTCAGTGGTGGCAATACCATTTTTCTCGAATACTTCCGTACCAGGCGCACGTTCTTACAGAGTTTTAATAGAGCTGTCAATGCCGGTGGTACAGTTGTAGCAGCATTCTTTTCATCATTCAATCTCTTGTCTAAAAACTTGAATAATTGTGAAATTGCTGACATATCCATGTCCCCGTAAATTTCGTCGTCTTTCGACCTGTCTGTTGCCGGCTGAATTATCGGGTCGAGGCTGTCGTACGGCATTGCAGTCAATAAATTGACAATATTACTGTGTACATTCTCCAGAGCGATGAAATCCTCGCTGACTAGTAGTTTATGCAAACAATGAACCAAATTCTTATCCAATTGTCGCTTTTTATCACGATCGCCGGTGTCCACGTCGGTGTACAGGTTGAAAAGTACTTTCAGTATCTCACAAACTATTTCCGGGACGTTATCCCACGATTTTTCATGATTTTTCTTGCTTGAAAAACACTCCAACATTCCAGTCAACTTCTCAATGCCCCTCAAATCTCTCACAACAATTAATCTCGATTTAGGATTAAAAGCTGTGATGAGAAATAAAATTTTCATGTCGAAAATCTTTACATCGTAGGAAATATCGTTGGCATTAGTTTTTATCGTTCTCAATAAATTCGACAAGCATGGAGTGGCGATTATTTCTACTTGTAGCCTGGGTAAATGAAATATTAAATTGTAAAGTAATTTCAGAGCCTCCCGGGTAACTGCAACGAAAAATCATTGATTAGTCTTTAAAAGAGGTGTAAAATACTTTTATTTTAGAATAATTGATGTGAAATACTTACTTTTAGTGTGACCAGAGTCTGTTGGAGCTGTTAGATCTGCTTTGGCGAGAAGAATGTGTAATCTGTCGTCTGTAATTAAATTATCGAGATCCGTTTTGTCGCGACTGAAACGAGAGCAAAAGTGTGTTGACATTAATCAAGTAAGTATTGGAAATTCTGAATTATTTAATTAAATTAAATGAGTACCTGAGGATTTTCAATGTTTCCAGACACTTTTCCTGAATGTTTATCAATGTGTCACTCGACAGTTTATCAAATAACAACTGCCAAATTTTGGATCTCACATTATCCCTGTCTAATTCCTCGAATTTCATCGTTTTGACATGCTAGAAATAATTAAAAAATCAGTTATTTTTATGGGATATTCATAATAATAAAAAAGGTAACTTACAGAATTACAAAATGTTTGCAGTGATTTTAATATGATTTCAATGCTGTCAGAGTTAATCTCTTGAATAAATCTTTCCATTGTCGATATTCTTAACTGTGACAACGATTTTAATTAAAATTTATCTTTTTAGCGACAATAAAAAATTCTATGTATGTACTTTTATGTCAACAACGGGTGTATTTTCAGGCGCAGATTCCTGTGCTCGGGAACGCTCAAGAGTGCTTCGTTGAGCAGTCAGCGGTTCTCAGAAGACTCAGTTTGTTGCCGTGCATACGGTACTCGGTACACGGTGTCCTTGCCGAATTCGACCTTGATCCATAGTAGCAAAATAAAATATTTTTTTATTAACTTGTAATTAAAAAAAAAACAATTCTACTGCGTTAAAATCATATAAAATTTTTTTTTTCAATAAATTGAATGTCTTTTTTATATATAAGTAATATTCAACGTAATAAAAGAGTGTGAAATGGCTTATGGGATTGGGTGCACGCTCTCAGTTCTACAGGTAGCGGGATCAATCCCAGGAGACGGATTTTTTTTTTTAAATTGACATCATTCATTTTATACAGTATATTTTATTTCACATAACAATTAATTAAGTTTATTTAAGTAATGACTCAACGCTTGAATAATAAAAATGTTTTTTTTTTTAATTAGTTTTTTGAAAATTGTGGCTACGGATCAATAGTTACAGAAAATTCTATCGAACGTTTTTCATATAGAATTGAATTCTCCACAATTTATGTCGTATATAATTGTATAATATCTTGCGTATTTACCGAGTTATCACGAAAAAAGTAAAATTGATTTAGGTTTTTCAACGATAACTTGAGAAATAAGGGTGATATAAAAAAATATTACTCTTGATAAATTGTTGAAAATAAAATTTTCTACAAAAAACGTTGTATAAAATTTTCTGTAACTATCAATCTTTAGCTATAAATCGCGAAAAACTAAATTGAAATATGAGAAGGGGGGACCCTTTTCATATTTTCGAAAATTTATTTCACTGTAGAGCATTGGGGTATTGCTTAAAAAATAGCAAATTAATTCTCATATAAGATCCAGTGTCAAAAACTGCATAAAAATGCGTTTTTCCCCTGTTTTTTAAGGAAAAACGTAAATTTTCAGACGTGTGGCGTCATCTTGCGCTCGGCACGAGGAACTAATTTTCTATTGTTCTATTGTCACTTTTCGTTTTTCCTCAATATCTCGCGAAATAAGGGAGATATTGAAAAAATTTACTCCACATAAATTGTTGGAAATTTAATTTTCTACAAATAATGTTATATAAAATTTTCTGTAACTCTTCATCCGTAGCCAGAAAATCAAAAAAACGGAATTTTGGAGAATGTTTTTTTTCTCGTAATTAAAGGCTTCTAATTAGTCTAATTATTAATGATGTACAATAATAAGTCATTTAAAGCACGGGATTCGCGTTAATTCTGCCTTTTTTCGTGACGAAAAAAATTCGGATTTCTTGGCTATAAAACCTACCCCGTCCGTCGAATAAATAATTTTTCAATCTATTATCATTAATTACATTAATCAAAATAATTTCACCGCGCTCAAATTGCGAAAAAAAATTTTTTTTTTGGAAATTTATGCAATGTGTAAGGGAAATATAACTATTATCGCATTATAATGGAAGTACAATGTGGTCTAGTGGTTGGCGTGTCTACACGCGAAATCCGAGGGCGCGAGTTCGAAAGAAGACTCAGTTTGTTGCCGTGCATACGGTACTCGGTACACGGTGTCCTTGCCGAATTCGACAAGGACACCGAAAAAAAAAAAAAAAAACATTTTCCGACATTCAGTTTTTTTAATTTTCCGGCTACAGATTAAGAGCTACAGAAGAACTAAATTTTCCGTGAAAAATTCGTCAATTTGTCGGAGAAAATTAGTTCGGCAATTTACCACCAGGTGGCGCTGCGGTCGCAAATCGTGATTTTTCGTTTTTCCTCGATATCTCGCGAAATAAGCAAGATATCGAAAAATGTTACTCTCTATAAATTATCAGGAATTCAATTTCCTACAAATTACATTTTGTAAAATTTTCTGTAGCTTTTAATCTGTAGCCAGAAAATGGCTTAAACTGAATTTTGAAAAATGTTTTTTTTCTCTTGATTAATAGCAGTTAATTAGTCTAATTATCAATTATATACGATAAAAAGTTGTTTAGGCCACGGAATTAGCGTTATTTTTGTGTTTTTTCGACGCTAAAAAAATCGGATCTTTTTTAAAACACTAAAATAACGCTATATTTATGGATTAAACAACTTTTTATGGTATTCAATCATTAATCCAACTAATTAGAAGCCTTTAATGAAGAGAAAAAAAACATTTTCCGACATTCAGTTTTTTTAATTTTCCGGCTACAGATTAAGAGCTACAGAAAATTTTACTGAAGGTAATTCGTAGGAAATTAAATTCCTAATAATTTATAAAGAGTAACATTTTTTGATATCTTGCTTATTTCGCGAGATATCGAGGAAAAACGAAAAATCATGATTTGCGACCGCAGCGCCACCTCGCGGTAAATTGCCGAACTATTTTTTTAGACAAATTCTTGAGTTTTTCATGAAAAATTTAGTTCTGCAATTTACCGCCACATGGCGCTGCGGTCGGCCGAAATAGAATAGTCGCGAAAAATTCTGCAAGATGGCGCTACAGGTACTGGAGTTGAATTTTATTTGAAAAATTTATTTAAAACAAAGAGTTGTATTTAAAAAAAAATCATTTTATCACAAAAAAAATAATACCGCCCGCGGGGCTCGAACTCGCGCCCTCGGACTTCGCGTGCAGACACGCCAACCAATAGACCACATTATACTTCCGATATAAGGCGATATTAGTTATATTTTCCTTACACATTGCATAATTTTGGTAAAAAAATAATTCTTTTCCCGCAATTTGAGCGCGGTGAAATTATTTTGATCCATTTAATTAATGATAATACATTAAAAAATTATTTATTCGACGGACGGGGCAGGTTTTATAGCCAAGAAATCCGAATTTTTTTCGCCACGACAAAAGGCAGAAATAACGCGAATCCCATGCTTTAAACGACTTATTATCGTATAGAATTAATAATTAAACTAACTAAATGCCTTTATAATCACGAAAAAAAAAATATTTTTTCAAATTCAGTTTTTTTGATTTTCTGGCTACGGATGAAGAGTTACAGAAAATTGCATGTAACATTATTTATAGAAAATTAAATTTCCAACAATTTATACAGAGTGACATTTTTCGATATCTCTCTTATTTCGCGAGATATTGAGGAAAAACGAAAATTACAATAGAACAATGGAAAATTAGTTCCTCGTGCCGACCGCAAGATGACGCCACATCTCTGAAAATTTACGTTTTTCCTTAAAAAACAGGGGGAAAACGCATTTTTATGCAGTTTTTGACACTGGATCTTATATTAGAATTAATTTCCTATTTTTTAAACAACTCCCCAATGCTCTACGGTGAAATAAATTTTCAAAAATATGAAAAGGGTCCCCCCTTCTCATTTTTCAATTCAGTTTCTCGCGATTTATAGCTAAAGATTGATAGTTACAGAAAATTTTATACAACGTTTTTTGTAGTCAATTTCATTCCCAACAATTTATTAAGAGTAATATTTTTTGATACCACCCTTATTTATCGAGTTATCATTAAAAAACCTAAATCAATTTTTACGCAAGATATCACACAATTATATACCACATAAATTGTGGAAAATTCAATTTTCTATAAAAAACATTAAGTAAAGTTTTCTGTAACTATCAATCCGTAGCCGCAGATTTTAAAAAACTAAATTAAAAAAAAAAATCTTTTTTTGAGCTATATGTAAGCATTATATAATTGTTCAACTAACTTAAATTAATTATTATATCCCATAAAAAACGTTTTCTAAGATAAACAATGCTAATTCTCGAAAAAAGAAATTCTCCCCGTTGAAAACCCACGCCTTTGGGAGTCGCGCGCGAGCATTTAAACCCTTCGTCGGCCTTCATATAATATACACTACTCAGTAATTGCAATGTTACTGATATATGAGCAACATATTTCATTAATTTTCAAAAAAAAAAATTTCTTTTGTAATTTGAGCGTGGTAAAATTGTTGTTATCAATATAATTAACAATAATACATCGAAAAAAGCCTTTGTTCAACTTGAAATGAAATTTGTATATTTTCTAACCCGCAAAGGACAGGAGTAGCACACAAGATAAATTATTTCGAAGAACATACTACTTATATACTACCTATATTGTTCAGCAAGCAATAAATAGTTTTCAACCGGCAGCTTTGATGTCACCTATTGTTTCTGACCTAGCTGACTCTCCGCCGGCGTGGCGGTTCGAAGCGGATCAGGCCAGAAAATAAAAATGAAGCACTGGGTTTCACAATAAGGGAAAATACACATACATGTGTGTACATCTGTGCAGTCGAGGGAATGATCGCGAGAGTCAGTCAATTTTAAGGGAGCATCAGTTGTATTCGGAGACTTCTCGAAGACACATCAGGTCTGACGAAATATTGCAAAAAGACTTTCAATCAACGCATTACATCTGATTCAGATCTGTAAGGTAATTAATAAATTATTTAAAAGTATTTTTTTTATTAAATCACGACTCAACTTCTACCTAAGAAATTTTCATTGCTCTACATTAAATTTTCTCATTTCTTCTTTTGAATCGGCTTCTTTTGAATCGGTAGTTTGATATTGAATTTTACAACAGTTAATTATTTCATCAAAATTTTCGATATATAATATTTTGTATACTGTTTATTATTTTTCAGCGCCTTCATTTAATAATGGCAGCATCACGATTTTTGGTTTTTATTGCAATAGCAGTGATGATGTGCTGTATCATTGCGATCGAAGGGAAACCTACTCATACTGTGGTTGATGCAAAATGTCAGGAAAAACTTGATCTACAAGACGGACTGTCATGGATACCGGGGCTTAATCTCATAGTGTTCATCAAACGATTATTCGATCCATCCTGTTAGTCATAAATGAAACACATTGAAATATTCAAAGTATACATTTCTCAACATGTATTTGCTTCAATGTTTCATCGACAATAAATCAAATTTTTTATCTTGATAATTAGTATAGTACTACATTATTAGTACATAATAATCTGCTGATAATACCATAAAATAAGTGTCGATTATTCTGCCATCAGCTATATATAATATTATAGTTAACCAAAAAATTTTGGCTCTAGGAGGAAACAAGTCCTTGAGCGGCAGTAGAAACAGACAAAATCCCCACTTTTTATGGTCAGACAGGCTATTGTCTATGGTTTAAAACTTTGCGTTACAAATCCTTTATGGCTTCATTTTTCTTAGAAAAAATTCGTACTTGCCCCTCTCTATACATCAGACTGAAGCCAGAGCTGATTTCCGTATGGTTGAAATTCTCAAAATGACTACGCACGGTTGCTCGCGAAAGTGAAATATCTTTTTAACAGAAAATTTTAAGAGCTATATAGTTGTTACGGTGAAATAAGTGACAGATGGCCTGCAGGAGAGAGCATTCCTTATTTATGTATTCAACTTTTGTATTAAAAAATGACCCGATTCTTAAAAATTAAGAAATAAAAAATTCTAATAACTTATCGAGCGATGTCTTATATTTATAAATTTTCGCGGCATTTGAGACGTGGCGCCCTCTACATTTAGTGTGATGATTTATTTTTTTATGCAAATATCGCGTTTTGTCAAAAGTCGCGCCGCAAGTGTCGGCAAATACTCACATAATTAGAGAAACTTGTGAATATATTTCCGATTGTACATAAATATATAATTAGCCGAGACTAGTAAACTTAAATATTTAATCAAAAAGTCTCGCCAAAATGTACGGAGCAGACGATGGTGCGTTATTTTGCCATGAATTCTCCTCAATTTTCGGTTAACTCCAACCTAACCTCAAAACAGGTATCTTATTGAGTTTATTTCCATTTTAGATCAATACGAGGAGGACGAAACCGACGAGATTTCATCAAAATTATGGCAGGAAGCGTGTTGGATTGTGATAAACGCCTACTTCGACGAGAAGGGTCTCGTGCGTCAGCAGCTGGACAGCTTCGACGAGTTTATCGAGATGTCTGTCCAGCGAATCGTCGAGGACTCGCCGCAAATCGAGTTGCAAGCTGAGGCCCAGCATATATCAGGTGTAATCGAGAAACCGGTGAGGCACTTGCTAAAATTTGAGCAAATTTATCTATCAAAGCCGACGCATTGGGAGAAAGACGGCGCACCATCGCCAATGATGCCGAACGAGGCTCGTCTTCGTAATTTAACGTACTCTGCACCGCTGTATGTCGATATAGCAAAGACCATTCACAAGGACAGCGAGGACCCGATTGAGACGCAGCACCAAAAAACATTTATCGGTAAAATCCCGATTATGTTGCGATCCAAGTACTGCCTGCTGGCCGGACTCTCTGATCGTGATCTCACCGAGTTGAACGAGTGTCCCCTGGATCCGGGTGGATATTTCATCATCAACGGATCGGAGAAGGTGTTGATTGCCCAGGAGAAGATGGCAACAAACACTGTCTACGTTTTTAGCATGAAAGACGGAAAATACGCGTACAAAGCTGAAATTCGGTCGTGTTTGGAGCACAGTTCTCGACCCACATCAACGCTATGGATCAACATGATGGCGAAGAGCGGTGCAAGTATTAAAAAATCCGCTATTGGTCAACGAATCATTGCCATTCTGCCGTACGTGAAGCAGGAAATCCCAATAATGATTGTTTTCCGAGCTCTGGGCTTTGTGGCTGATCGCGACATCCTCGAGCACATAATCTACGACTTTGACGATCCGGAGATGATGGAGATGGTAAAACCCTCGCTCGACGAGGCTTTTGTCGTTCAGGAGCAGACTGTGGCGCTCAATTTTATCGGTACACGTGCCGCAAAGCCGGGAGTACCAATAGAAAAGCGAGTTAAATACGCTCGGGACATTCTGCAGAAGGAAATGCTGCCGCACGTTGGAATTAGCGATTTCTGCGAGACGAAAAAGGCCTACTTCCTCGGGTACATGGTGCACCGCTTGCTGTCGGCGTCGCTGGGCCGGCGGGAACTCGACGACCGTGATCACTATGGAAATAAACGCTTGGATCTCGCTGGGCCACTGCTGGCATTCCTATTCCGCGGCTTGTTTAAAAATCTCACAAAGGAAGTTCGCATGTACGCGCAAAAATTCATCGATCGCGGAAAGGACTTCAATCTGGATCTCGCGATAAAGACAAAAATTATTACAGACGGTCTGAGGTACTCTTTGGCTACTGGAAATTGGGGTGATCAGAAGAAAGCCCATCAGGCACGTGCTGGAGTGTCTCAAGTGTTGAATAGACTTACATTTGCATCGACTCTGTCGCATTTGCGTCGAGTTAACTCGCCAATTGGTCGTGACGGCAAGCTCGCTAAACCTCGTCAACTTCACAACACTCTCTGGGGTATGCTGTGCCCCGCAGAGACTCCAGAAGGTGCCGCGGTTGGTCTCGTGAAGAATCTGGCGCTGATGGCTTACATCAGCGTGGGTTCCCAGCCCTCGCCAATTCTGGAGTTCTTGGAGGAGTGGTCGATGGAAAATCTCGAGGAAATAGCGCCCAGTGCAATCGCAGATGCAACGAAAATCTTTGTCAACGGCTGCTGGGTCGGAATTCACCGTGATCCCGATCAACTTATGGCCACCTTGCGCAAACTGCGACGTCAGATGGACATAATCGTCTCGGAAGTCTCAATGATTCGCGATATTCGCGATCGGGAGATCCGAATCTACACGGATGCTGGTAGAATCAGTCGACCGCTGTTGATCGTGGAGAATCAGAGCCTGCTGCTAAAAAAGCGAGACATAAATATGCTGAAAGAGCGCGAGTACGACGGGTGGCAGGAGCTGGTAAGCAGTGGAGTGGTCGAGTACATCGACACGCTCGAGGAAGAGACAGTAATGATCGCCATGTCGCCCGATGATCTCAGGCAGGACAAAGAGTATGCCTACTGTACGACCTACACTCACTGCGAGATCCATCCGGCAATGATTCTCGGAGTTTGCGCCTCAATCATCCCATTCCCCGATCACAACCAGAGCCCCAGGAACACCTATCAAAGCGCTATGGGTAAGCAAGCTATGGGAGTTTATATAACAAATTTCCACGTGCGAATGGACACTCTGGCGCACGTTCTCTACTACCCTCACAAGCCCTTGGTCACTACGAGATCCATGGAGTACCTGCGATTCCGAGAGTTGCCCGCGGGCATCAACAGCATCGTCGCCATTTTGTGCTACACTGGATACAACCAGGAGGACAGTGTTATTTTGAATGCGAGTGCCGTTGAGAGGGGTTTCTTCAGATCAGTGTTTTACCGGTCGTACAAGGACGCCGAGTCTAAGCGACTCAACGACCAGGAGGAACAGTTTGAGAAGCCAACTCGTCAAACGTGTCAAGGCATGAGAAATGCCATCTATGACAAGTTGGATGATGATGGAATTATCGCGCCGGGCATTCGTGTGTCGGGTGATGACGTTGTTATTGGGAAAACCATCACACTTCCGGAGGTTGAAGATGAATTGGACAGCACGACAAAGCGATACACCAAGAGAGATGCATCGACATTCCTGCGAAACAGTGAAACAGGAATTGTCGATCAGGTTATGCTCACGCTCAACAGCGATGGCTATAAATTCTGCAAGATTCGAGTTCGCAGTGTGAGAATACCGCAGATTGGCGATAAATTTGCCTCTCGACACGGGCAGAAAGGTACCTGTGGCATTCAGTATCGGCAGGAGGACATGCCGTTCACCTGCGAGGGCCTCACGCCCGACATTATCATCAATCCTCATGCCATTCCGTCCCGTATGACAATTGGTCACTTGATCGAGTGTATTCAGGGCAAAGTCTCGGCGAACAAGGGCGAAATTGGTGACGCCACGCCGTTCAATGATGCCGTCAATGTGCAGAAAATCTCGACGCTCCTGCAGGAGTACGGATACCACTTGCGAGGCAATGAAGTCATGTACAACGGTCACACTGGACGGAAAATTAACGCTCAGGTGTTTTTGGGACCGACGTATTATCAGAGATTGAAGCACATGGTGGACGATAAAATTCACAGCCGTGCACGCGGTCCCGTGCAGATTCTCGTGCGACAGCCGATGGAGGGTCGTGCCAGAGATGGTGGTCTCCGTTTCGGTGAGATGGAACGAGATTGTCAAATTTCTCATGGCGCCGCTCAGTTCCTACGCGAACGACTCTTCGAAGTGTCCGATCCGTACCGAATTCACGTCTGCAACTTCTGCGGTCTCATTGCTATCGCCAACTTGAGAAATCACACGTTTGAGTGCAAGGGCTGTAAGAATAAAACTCAAATTTCTCAAGTAAGACTTCCATACGCTGCCAAACTCCTGTTTCAGGAGCTAATGGCTATGAATATTGCCCCACGTCTTATGGTTACTTAGTATAATTCAGTAATTTCAAGTGTAATTCCTTTACGTTGAATTAAAATATATGTTTCTTTTTTTTCCTACTGTTTGGTCTCTACTGTGACTATTCTATTTTTTGTAATATAATTTTCAATTTTATCACGCAAGTTTTTTTTTTTATAAATTACAGAGACAGTGGAAGAATAAATATTTATTTCGCGATTTTTCTAGTTCGGTGAGGATGATTCTACGTAACTGATGTCTCGAATACAAAATGTTGAACGACATTGTGGACAGCTACCTTTGAGCTGACTGATATCCTCGATTTGTCGCGATCGAATTGCGGATTCTGAGGTTGAAGAAGCCAAAAACCTGTTGAACAATTTAAATATTCGGTTATTAAGAAGAAAAAAATGTTTAAACATTGTTTACCATTTGATGAGGCAATTGATACAAGATCGCGGAGGGCAGAGGCAACTCTCGCATGCAGGTACGCCATCAATTGTCGGAATATCAGGACACCTTCTGACTAATTTCACATTTGACGTTGCATTTGTACACACGGAGCATATATCCAACTCCTGCAATTGATAATTCATTGAGAAATCAACGCTCAAGGTGCGTTTTAATTGATACTCTTGAATCACAAACCTCATTGTATACATAGGGCGGATTTTTCGTGACTTCCTCCTTTATCCAGTCCATATACAAGTCTACAAGTTTTTTCGGCAAAGCTGCCGATGGCAAAATAGTTATTTGCATCGTCACCTTCCCAACGAAATTTTCCACATCATTGTGGTTCAGTCGAATCATGAAATCCTCGCCCCTTGGTTGTCCATTACACACCTATGAGTTGAAATTTTCATGAATAAAATTTTAAAGAAGAAAATATCGCAGTACTCACTTTGTATTTTACATATGCACAGTCTATATTGTCAATTGTAGTTGCTACCGCTGGATATACATTAACTTGATAGCAAATTAAAGTCGAATTCGACTGGTGTGCTAGGTGTAATTTGTAGGGAGCTACTTGGATCAGCCAGTTGTCGGTGACAACGACTTTTGTCACAGTATTTGTCGATATTTGCAACTTGTTGATGCTGAAATTAATTAATACACTTGGATTATTCTCTTTTGAACGAAGAATATTATTGTACTAAGTACTTATTGAACTCCCTGTTGATATTTCGGGCTACATCCAACCAAGTCTCATTTTCCGAGCAGTGAACAGCCAAACGTTGGGCAGTTGGGTGCTTCTGCCAATTATTTTCCAGCCAAATAAGAATTTTATAGAGTACAATCATTGGCGGAATTGTGGAGAAGAGGGCCAAGATATACCAAACTGGGTACTCCGTGCTAAGGAGTATTTGGACAGTGTTTATGTGGCCCAATACTGCTAATCCAAGAACATAACCTGAAAAAAAAAATTGTGTTTCGTAGTTGAAAGCATTAAAAAATCGAAAAATTAGGTGGATATCGTACCTAGCGGTAATAGCGAATGAATAAAAAGCGTCAATACACTTCGCCTTAGATGATACTGGATAAATTGAAGAGATTCTAATCCTAACCATGATGAAAAAACTTCGGGTATTGTCAGTCCTGCAGAGACAAATTCTTTTGGAGGATACAACAATCCCATGATAAAAAGAATATAGAATGCCGAGTATGTCATAAAATCCGTCATTTTCTTGTTTGTGCGTTTATTGTTTGCAACAAATCAACAAAGGTCACGACATGCGAATATATTCAACAATAACACACTGTTTTATAATCTAATTGCTTTTTCTTTTCTACAATTTGTGTCCACGTAGACGCACATAAACTGACAAAATCAACGACAGAAAAAGATAACAAAATTCTTTAACACCATAATATTTATATTAGTATCGATTACTGTGTAGGTATACACGAATATTCCGTTAATGGTACAAAAAATAAATAGTGTCAAAATTTTACAAATTTTTCGATGCATATAGAAATTTAAAGTTAAACATACGAAAAATCCAGTTTTTCATTGTCAAAATAAAAAATAAAAATACTATTATTGACTTTTTTGATGTGTTTTTTTTTTTGCAGTGCCAAATTATACAGTATCTGCCATCTAGCAATTTTTTATCGTACTCGATAGTCGCGAATTTCAAATCGACCGAAGGCGTAGAGGTACTAAACACGAAATAAAACAAAAACAATGAGAAATTGTTAATGAAAATACGCAGCTGTTGATCAAAATGAAATTTTATAAAAGAAACTATATAAATTATGAGGTTTTAAGTTAAAATTGCGTCAAAAAGACGTAAAAAAAAAAGTGAGATAAGTATATCGAATAAATATAAGACCAAATCACAGATTCCCTGTTACTTTGATTTAATTAATCGAACGAGTAAAAATGCGAAGTATTTTTATCTTTGACCATCTCAACGACGTTCTTTTCACAAAATGCAACAAGAAATTCGCAATTCACATGCAAAATTTAGCCCGAATACAGGGGCTGTTACCTGATGCCACGGTAAGACACATATTCCGCTGTTAATCAGATTATTAAATCGAAAAAACCCTTATTAACTGTGATTTTTAGGATCAAGACAACGATGACCCAACTCACCTAAACTCCAACATCATTATGCAGCTATTTTCACCGATAATTACGTCTCAATACGTGATGGCATCTCAATTTGGGAACTCCTACACATCGATCAAGTGTCAAGACGGCACCAACATGGTTTTCTACGATTTTATGGGCTGTACGTTTGTTCACATTGCCACAGAGGATCTTGAGCTCATGCGAAGGACTCTGGGAGTTTGTGTGACGATTGTGGGACACATTTGCGGGCCAGATGCAGCAATGTGAGTGCCAAACAGTCTTTTAATATGCCAAAATTTTGTGAACAAACGTTTTTTCTTTCAGTTTGCGTACAAGTAAGCAAAAGTCAACCCTGGTTTCATCGCTGCTTGACGCCTGGAGCGACTTGCGAAAGCAGGAGCAGAGCATTCTCACAGAAACCGTCGAGCAGCTGAGCGTGAACGCCAACTTGGCGTCGTCAATGCTAAAAATTCTGCAAGATGCCGCGGATAAACTCAAATCTCAATCTGAATTCCCGAATGTACATGTCCTTGTGCTCGTCGAGCACAAATTTCTCTCGCTCTACTCGAGTAAACACGCTCAGGATCTCAGCGCATCGGATATCTTGCTGATGGTGCTAATGTGTCATGTGGCAAACGGCAAAGAGCACAGTAAAACGTCCGAACACATCCGAGCGGACCCAGATATTCTTTTGATGTACTCACAACCGTCTGGAGAAGACACTGAGCCGCTTGGCACCGATGGAAAGCTGGCAAATCCCACGTCTGCCGACATCACCCGGCTTTTTAGCGACTCCAGAGACTCCTCGGTCAATGACAGTCTCTATTCCCTCGCTGAAGATGGTCTTTACAGTCAATTAGTCCTCCTGGGCGCGGATCAGTCACGAACTGCCAATGCCGTTCATATTTTTGAGCTCTCTGAGGGCATCAATCTGGTGATTATCATGGAAGTGAGCAATGTCTCGATTTCTTCGGGGCTTTACGACTGTTTTCATCACTTAAATGTGATGAATAGCTTGCAATTGCAGCGAGACATTGACGAATTACGTCCGGCATTTGATAGCTTTGACAATGCAATGAAAAAAACAGTGGATGGAATTCGGAAAAATCGTGCACACATTAGCAACGAGGTTGACATGTGTCAGAGACGATTGCAACTCAAGTGGGAGTTTGTACGCCGAAAATACGTGGATTTAATTAAAATACGTGACTCAGAGTCTATTTTACAGATTGAATCAAATATGCCGGCTTTTATAGATACTCTGAGAGAATTATTCCGCTTGACTTGCTTTGATCGCAATTATTTGAAGCATGAGAATGATGTTGTTTTAACTGTGTGTCGATTAGTGCGACAACAGCTCAATGATTTTTCCGATTTTCTTAAAGTTAAGGCACTGAAAAATTTTACACTTGGCTCCAGAACTTCGCTTACAATTAACAAATATCTCGAGGAATTTCCAGGCTTGGTACATTTTATTTATGTCGATAGAATGACCCATAGATTGACAGCTCCTACATTGGACTTTACAAATCCTGAGACATTGTCATTGACAAAAAAGAAAATCTGGTCAATGGTGAATGATAGTCGTACACATCTTCAGGAAGGACATTTTTCAGTCATGTGGAAGGACACGACGTTTAATTATGCGTATTTTCTCTGGTTTGAGGACAGTTCTGTAAGTACTGATTGTGTAAAAGAGATAAAATAACTGCTAAACACTGTTATTATTTTTCTTTTTAAATTAAATCACTTTGAGCAAATTTTTTAATGGAATTTGATGAAAAAAAGAATTTTTTCCAAGGGTAATACGTATTACTTGAAAATTTTTTGATTTTGTTTTTTTGTTTTTTACCGATAACTTGATAACTTGATGAGATAACGAAAAATGTTATAGGAGTTGAATTATTGAAAATTTAATTTTCTATAAAAAATGTAGAATTAATTTTTTTGATATTTTGCTTCATTTTTGAAATATTTTAAAAAATAAAAATTTCAAAAAACTGATAATATCTCAAAATCTAAGAGAGATAAAAAAAGTTTTTAGAATGTTTTTTGTAGAAAATTTTGTCCTCAATTATTTAACATCAGTAACGTTTTTTAGTATTTTGCATATTTACCGAGTTATTAAGTGTATACGAAAAAATTTGCATTTTTCTAACACGAAAATTTTTTACAGACATTCTATCTCCTTGATTAAAGTCTGAAAACTTGATTAACTAATGAATTATTATTTTTTTCAGGGATCTCCACTGAAATCCAAGATCTATCTCGGCCATCAGTTGAAAAATTTCCCAGTTCCGGGAATTTTGTGCGGGGATTTCTACAAAAAACTCGCTCACGCGTGCTTTCCAAAGCTTGCACTCAATAAAATTCGAATGTATGAGCTCTACTGCGTGCATCTAGGTCTTGCCACATCGTCCTGCGTGCTTGAGCACTCACGAAGGCTTGCTGCCACTATTTGGGAGGTAACAGGACTACCCAACAATCCTGTAGACTTACTGTGAATAATTAAGCGTGCCAATTAATGCCATTCCATTTTTTTTTAATTCAACAGTATTTATAGATAATTAAAAATATATATTATCAACTGTTAGGTTCAACTGTAGTGCAACTTGCAATAAGTAGATATCTTCAATAAGAAAGTTTAAAAATGCGATTTTTGTCCAAAAAAAAAAAAAAAATTGATCCCATTAGACTGTTTTTTTTTTGTGCATATTTGAGAAATGTAAACTCGAAAAAATTAAATATTTAATGATTTTTCATATTTTCTGTTACTTCATTAAAATTTTAAATATACTCTCAGACATATTCGAAAATCAGATTAATTTCGGGGATTAATTTCGTTTGGTACTAAACAAAAACGCGGTTTTTTCGATTTTCTAATTAGGATACTTGAATGCTAATGAATATATCATGTACACCTCCATAATTATACATATATTTGAATGAAAGAAATATTTACAAGAATCCTTAAAATATGTTTTCTCTATAAACGATCCTTAAATTCGTTTTTTTTTTTTGTAATATTCTTTTTAGATAACAAAAGGTTTTTTTATCAGTTTCATTTTCTTTCATGAGAAAGAGTTTTAAATGAACTTACGAATGACAATAAAGAGATAAGATTCAGAAATAATTAACTTATAATCTATGAAAAGTCGGCGGTATCAGAGGATTTTTTGACAGCATTACTGTACGAAAATTTGTAGGGAGTTTTTCGCGCAGTGTTGGAAATGTTACTTAACTTTTCATCAATCAGTTGAGTTCTCTTAAATTTTTCATTGGTCGCAGGAGTCTTAAAGATCGACTCACTCTTCAACGGACTGCTGACTTTTTCCTCCCCATCATCAAGATCAGGAATCGGCGTGTAGCGATTTTTTGGCTCGCCGCACGAGTAACTCTCATTTTCCGAGTATTTGTACATGAATTCTCGATTCAGTGCAACTGCCGCGCGCAATCGTGCGACTTCCTCCTCTAAAGCCGCTACTTTTCTGTCAGATTCGATTACACGAGGCACCAGATAGTTCAAATGAGCCTCGGAAAGCCGCTGAATCTGCTCAATGCTCAGATTTCCCGAGTGTTGTTTCCTAGAATGTTGAGCTCTATTATTCGATGCATAAGACTAGTTCAATTTCTTGTTACTCACTTAATTTTCTCCAGCCAACTTGTAAAGGAGTCTCTTGGATGGCCACTACGTCGAATTGGAGTTGGCTTGTAGTCTGAGACGTCGTGTCGCGAGGAATCAGCGCCCAAATTGTGAACTTTTAAAGGCACCGTTTTAAAAATTCTAAACAGAGAGTAAAATTAAAGATTATTTAATACTCTACAAGTATTATTGAGTAGATCAATAAGAGCATTACCCGAATTTTTTGTGGAAAAGCACATGACGGAATTTGTGGGTTCCCTGCTGTTGAGACTTGGAGTAATTCAATACGCAAACAATAAAATTTTCCGATGTACCTTCCATAACTTCTTGAAATAAGTGCATCAGTTGATTATGAATAATCTTGTCGCGTAGCGTTAGATTCAGAGAATCTCCTTGTCTAAATCGATACCATCCAACAATCTGTTTTGATTTCACCTGCAACAATTCTTCGATTTTTTCCCGGATTATTCCTCCACTATTGTCGTAAATTAGGTCGGTTGATGAGCACGGAAATATTCCTTGAACATCTGTAAATAAAATATTGGCATAATTAAGAAATAATTAATAAAATATGCTGTGGTTTGAAAATACTCACTGATACAGTGCTTGCGGGTCTCCAGATGCCTGTCGGCATCGGTAACCTTTTTTGTAACGTATTGCAGATCTTCGCCGAGTAAAAATCCCATCTAAATCACCGTTTAAAACATTATAATGTATTTTTCTCGTTGCAGTCAACATAACCAATCGTTTAAAAAATTTGTAGGTTAGTTTAGTGTGCATGAGTGTTAAATACGAAATTTGCAGTGTGATTGGGATTGATATTTATCGAAATAACGGACGTATTAAATATTACTCACCTGATCACCAGATGTACGGACATTTTCATAAAATAATAGTGAAAGTGCTGCACCAGAAATCGTAACGAGAAATCCGTCATTCGCCATGTCGACTGTTTTTTTTTTTTTACTGTATGCTTTGATGTGAAGTTGCTTGCATTCGACGACGTGAAGTAAATCGCGCGCTAATTACTCGTAATTAATTCAAAATTAATTGTTTCTACCTCATAATTATGAGTAACTGCTCAGTAAAAAATTTAATTAACTAAGTGTAAAATAACAGATATAACAAATATGCATTTATTTAAATAAAAAAAATGAGAATGGGTGTTGGAGAAAAAAAAAAAAATTGTCAGAAGTGGGATTCGAACCCACGCCCACAGAAGTGGACTGCGACCTGAACGCAGCGCCTTAGACCGCTCGGCCATCCTGACACATGGGATTTTTTTCGTTTGATCATTAAATGTTGAGACCTCAAAATTGCCAAATTTGGCTAAATAATCGATCAATTTCAATCAAATAACATTGTAGAAGTCTTTAAGGCTAATTAAACGTATTTTATAGCTCTTTATTCTCACTCTAAAAGCTAAAAAACGTCTTTTTTCGTCAAGATTGACGATTACCGAGATCCTCACTAGGAGCGCTACTCCCTTGTTTCAGTGTCTTTTTGCGGGAAATTTTAAATCTGATTTAATCAATCATGCGGTTTCGCCTGTATATTTTTTTAATTATAAAGAAAAAAATTGTCAGAATTAAATTTCTAGTAGTATAAAAATTATCAAACAAATAAACTTAGTATAGGTATTTATAAAAAGGTTTTTTCTAATACGCCGCTAGCATATACATAATATACAGATCTAGAGGACACACACACAATAAAGCTTCTCGCTAACGGCTAACAACGCATTTTGGTAATACGAATGCATTACTGTGAAAAATTTGAATTTTCGGTGAAAAATTAAATAGTAAAGTATATATTCAAGAAAAATTATTCTTTTCGTGTTTGATTAGAGTTGAAATTGAGTGGCTCAAGGTGTGAAAGCAAAAAAAACCAGCAAGTTAGTGGATCATAACCTATACAAAGAACCCGGCAAAGTTCGACAAATCGATTAAAGTTAAAACTCTTACTGTTTTTGGTGTAAAAAATTAATTTGGTCTGAAAAAGAGTAATAAAATCAACAATATCAGACATATATGTGAGAAAAGTCATCAAAAAAACAATTAATACATCATTCGCCTAACCTAAAATTCGTGAGTAGCATTTGCAATTTGAATCCGTCAACTTCCGCCATCTTGCGGGTGATAACAGCAACAAAATGTCGAGTTCAAATGTCGCGGGAAAACGCGTCACTGTCAAGGAATTATTCAAGAAAATGAAAGAAATCAAGAGCAGTTTGCCGCCGAAAAAACCTAAAAATAAAAATCCAGTGAAAAAATTATCGGAAACTAAATTGAAGGCTATAAAAAAATCAAAAAGACACCCAAAACCGCCAAAAATCATCACTAAAAGTCGAATTGACAATATACGCACTGTTATCGACCTCATAAAATCTAAATGTGGTGGTTACCATGATTTTTTTGTCGAACAAACTTCTAAATCAATTTTAACAATTAATCCACTAAAAAACGGAGTTCATGCAAAAATCGTTGAATTACTGAAGGACAATAATTATGAATTTTTAACTTCACCACCAAAAGTCGTCAGGCCAATACTGATAGTGCTAAAAGGTGTTGGGACAGCTCACACGGAAAAACGAGTTGCACGAGCAATCAAGAAATTAGATGTTCCCGATGTAACTGTGCGTAAAATCAGCAAATACATATTTGATCGAAATACCCCGGAGAAATTTCACTTCCTGCTTGAACTCACTCCAGACAGCAAGTGGAAAAATTTTCGTCATACTAAACTGTTGCTCAATAAATCAGTTCGATGGGAAAAATTGCGTAAAATTACAATTCTTCAGTGTAAAAAATGTCAAAAAGTTGGCCATGTCGCTACAAACTGCAATTCAGAGTTTAAATGTGCCAAGTGTGCCGAGGCACATGACACTATTTTATGTCCGCTGTTGGAAATCATCGAAAAATCACAGCTGAAGTGTGTCAACTGTGGAGAATCCGGTCATCCTGCTTCCTACAAGGGTTGTACTTACATCAAGGAGGCTCTTCGTCAAAAAAAAGAGGCCAAGGCGTACATTAAACCGGAAAAGCCTTCTGAATCTACGGTTGATCTGCGTCCATCTGCTAACAAAGAAGCTTCTGATCCTACAGCTGATTTGAAGGAGATTCATCAACAATTAGCGAAATTAAAGCTGAAAAAGAATAAGGCTCGTGGTAAAAAAACACGACGTAATCATTGATTCAAACATTGTAAGCTGAAGAAATCATTTTTTTCCATTACTTAATAATTATTTTTATACTTTTCTACATTTTAAACACATGAACAACTGTATTAATCAGACTAAAAACCCAAAAATTACACGTTTGACACGTATTATCACATTAGAATTTTGGGAAACAAAAATTTAAAAACAAAACAATTAATTTTGACAGTAATTATGTTTTTATTCATTGTATTTGACCATTTAATGTAACCTGTTCATGTGATTTCACAAAATAAACATTCAATTTTTGATAAATTTTTTATTTTTACCGACATAACCTCAAAAAAAAAGTCGAAGATCTAATATATACAAAAAAATATTTATCGTTTGTCAATTGAAAAAAAAAAATAACACACAGTTATTTTTGCAAATTCATATAAATTATCTGGTAATTAAAATTTTTTTCACTTAACGATGACGTAACAAAACGAAATAAATTTTAAATAATGGATTTTACGCGGGAAAAGTTTGAAATTTGCAGCGCGTGCAAATGTTCCAAAAATACTCAAACGTACTGACGTGTATATTTCTAGACTCAAAGACGTGAACTAATGATTGCTCGTTGTGATGTAAGTACTTAGATGCCTTCAGTTGACGTGCGAAAATCTTGTGAGCGCGATTCGACTCAAAAATTATCCACAATTCGGATTAATGGCGGACGAAAAATGGGACTATCTTGGTGAAAAATGGCAAGAAATTGGACAATCTGTAAGTATAGCCGTTTTTTAATTCACTTCTATTCACATCCACTGCCTACTGCCAGAGTTCAAGGATCGTTGTACATCAACTATCGCTTTTTAACGGTCTCATGTTTATTCTAAAGCCCCCCCATCGCCATTCAGTGAGCAAAACAAGTGCAAGTGAGCGCTCATCTACACCTGGTGCATACATATCAAGTTTATATTTCTAATCATTGGAATCAAAAAATAAAAAAATCAAACGTTTGTTCAGGTCATGTCGTGAGATGATCAATGTTGCTGGTACATATAAATCAACAGATAGTGTGAGGACAAAAAAATAGGGTTAAGATACGCCACAAAGTGTCAAATTGTCAAAAGTAAGAGGTCAGAAAAGTCATTGCCACTTGGCAGTGATTTAAGTCGATTGCACTAACAACATGGCGGCTAGATCAAACAATTTATTGATGCATAAAAATACATGACTAATACCCAATGATGATAAACAAAAAATTGGTGCGATTATCTCCAGGGGATTCCTTGGAGAAAAATATTTTTCTGTTAATTCCTCTTATCTTGACACACGCAATAGACTTTCGTCAAGCAGGATATCGGCTATAATATGTGACATTTAAGTGTGATTAATTGTCGTGTTATCAATTATATAGCGTATAAATTATCAGTGAAAAGTGTGTGTTGATAAACCAAGAGTATCAACAAAGAATCGTTAAATAATCATCTAAATAAATTAAATCCTTGAGATTTGCGTTGTCAAATGACTTTCTATCATATAATCCAACTAATTAGCGAGTCATTTAGACGTAAAATGACATAACAAATTAGAACAAACAGCTTAATTAATCAGCTAGGCATCTTGTAGCCGTGGAAGGCTGGAATTTTCCCCGGAAAATTTATAAAATTTATTATTTCAAGCAATAAGAAATTTTTTTTTTCGCACAAACACAATATTCTCGGCAACTTCAAAGGCTCAATTCACGTAAATCCTCACTGTATTTAGAGATTATCTGAGGCAATAGCTCTGCCAGGTGGGATAAAAGACAATAGTCGCTATTTTTCTTCTTGTTTCTATCATATAACATGTCCCACATGTGGACTCTGTAGTTCTGCAACAATTCACAATCGACAGTGACCTTGTCCACCTGAACTTGAGGTGCTCAGGCGCAGTGAACGAGCTCTCCAAAGGTGTGTAACATTAAATCGTGAACTTGAACGTGATTTTCTAACAGTTTTTTATTGCAGGATAGCACTAACAATTCAACTAGAGTATTTTTTCTCTTTGAATAATCGCCTGTGATATTAACAAACCAACGATGAAGACCAAACAGCTACTGTTTCTCTGCAAAAGTTGTTCCGGTCGGTCGGTTCTGACGTCTGACGACGATGACAGCTGTTGGGAGGACTGTAACGCCACACCAGAGGTACAAAAAAAATATTGTTTTTCAATTCTACAAATTTAAAAATAGTCCATAACCCAGGGTGTGGATAAAATTGTTTTGTTACCGCGTAAAAATCGATTGCAAAAGTGTCTTGAAGTTTCAGCTAGACAGGACACATGTTTTTGTCCAGATATCCCCGGCGAATTTCCCTCGAGCAAGCGTCGCAAAAGATTTAGCAAGTCAATCGCAGCGAGGTCGGCGAGTATAAACGTCTCTTGGTCATCGAACAGCTACGTAACGAGTCACGCGAGTACGAGCGTTGCCGAGTGGACTTGGTATTGACCTAGCAAGTCGCGCGTGCGCCCATTTTGCTCGGGAAAAGTCGAGTAAAAGACGAAAATGTCGATCAATCGTGATCTCCAGCGAGCACCGGAATTTCCACGAGGAATTTCATCATTTTTCCGCGGCAAAACGCTGGCTAATGCGCCACTTTTCAAGCCACAATTCCATCTCAGTCCCTGTTTCTTGAGGATTTACTACTTCCCGTTGTACACGGCACATGCCTCTCACTGCCTTTTGCTTTGTCGACATGAGATCAGTGAACTTAAAAATCGAGCCATTGTATAATCATGACTGTCCATAGCAGTCACAGTTGAAACGCAGTCTTGATCAATCATTCACCATCAAATGAAAACAGGTTTTTCACGTTTTTTTCCTTTCTTTCTACATTGTTGATTGAATGGTCTGTCGTTTTTGGCCTTGAACTATTGTCATTGAGCCTGCAACGCTCAGGAGAAATCTTGATCCATATGTGGTGGCTGCTGCCTATGATGACGGTTGGGTCGGTTTATTTTTAGAGCGTAGGACCACACGTGTCCTATCGTAAATCTATCTTTAACATGTGTGTGATCAACCACACCCTTTGTGACTGATGCTTCAAATGTGCATCCAAAAATAATTGATGATTTTTCGGCTGTTTTTTTTTTCAATTTCTCTGCGTCAGAATCGGGGGGTATTGTTGTTTGCGTCTTTCTCGCGATGCCAACTCGTGTTACATAACAGAGAACGGAGGCATCCTGCGTAAAAGACCTCGCAACCTCAACTTGACAAAGGCGTAATGTGATATAGGTGCAATTGATTCCTACTCCTGCTTCACTTTTAGATACATCGCGCTCGGCTATGTTGAGTACATTTCACTCACGTGTAGAAGTCGATTTTTTGCGCAGTCGCGTTTATCAATCGATCGTTCGATGTGATCATGTATATCGGAAATGCTGGATTCACAGGTTACTCAATTGATTATTGAAAAAAAAATTCTTTGTCGATTAGAAAAAAAAAACAACTAACTCTTCTCTATTTGAAGTAATTTTTTTATTTACTGGTGTTAAGATATCTCCCCTATGGTATTGCGTCGGAAATGTCAATTGATTATAGAAATCAACAAAATTCAATATGGTAGGATTAATCCTTGACAGAATATGCTCTTGATTTTTCGAAAGAAATAAAATAAATTCAGGATTATTCTCTCGTTAATGAGATGTTAATTATTAAAAATTGTTATTTTTAAACAACGCGTAAAGGCGCGTATTGCATCAGCCATTTGTTTTCAAGACAATTGTTTCAGATAATTAAATTTTTACAATGCTAATAAGCTATACTGAGTCTTAAATGTTTTAAATGATACTAAATTCTTTTCTTTGTAAATATCTCGATAACTATTAGCGCTATGAAAATTTGATCCTAAATCGTTTTTCTAGAGAATTTTATGAGCTACAAAAAAGATTATGAGCAAAAATTCTCTAAAACCAGTAGTTTACGAGATAATCACGATGGAGCGAGATTTTGGAATAAGTGAATCTTTCTCTAATTTTGTGAATATTTCGGAAAGTATTGGTTTAATAAAATTTTGACTCTAAATCTTTTTTTTAGAAAATTTTACGAGCTATAAAAAAGATTCTATGCTAAAATTTCATAAAATCAATATTTTACGAGATAATCACGATGCAAACAGTTCATTTTTCATCAACGTTTCAAATCATCGGAATTTTCATCACAATTCAGTAATTATAATGCTGATTGGTGCTCATAAACTGATAAAGCACTCCGATATACATTCATTTCCCTCTTCTTCGGCAGTTTCCGGCGTCAATTCATTGGCTATTTCGCGATCAATTTACGGTGTATAGAGAAAGTCGTCATTTTTATCTGTGATAATATCTAAATTTACATTACCTAGACGGATTCTGATGCAGAAATAACCGGTCGTTGCGTCAGATTTTATGATGAACATTGTCGAATTTTATCTACTTCCACTTCATTGTATATATGCATATACATATAACAACTAACTGATGTTGAAACACTCACTTTTTTGGATTTTAAACTCTATTACACTGATAGAAAATAATGGTACTGAGTGCCATACTTGTATAGCATTGTGGGTGCATACCCGAATTATGTGAAATTCCACTATATATTTGGGCAATATTTACCATACGCATAGCTAAAAGTGCTACACGTATGGCTCATTCTCTCATACTCCATACGCCATACGAATAATAAAATATGCCATACAAATAGTTAAATGTCATATGTATTATGGTACATAATACTGCACAGTTTGGTAATCCTTACTATACTAGCAAGACACACGTCGTATACGTATAGCAATACGTAGCATACGTATAGGAAAAAGTGCTATACTGGGTAGTAAAAATTGTCGTTCATAGGTCACCATGTTCTATGTGGTGCATCTATGCCAGATGTGTGAATGTGTTGGGTATCCATGTGCAAGTCGAGCGCTTAAACCCCGCATTTAGGCAAAAAATACTATAGTTAAATGAGTTGACCGGTTGGCTGCGGGGTAAAA
>MVJL01003376.1:0-66363 GCA_002156465.1 Macrocentrus cingulum
CGATGAATCTACTGACTGTTTCGTATCAAGAAAATCAAAATACATCGAATGGCATAAGTAGGTTCAATTTTCGTTCGATTCTCGGTCAGTTAGGGGTGTACGTTAGGGGAGGACGTTTCTACACACTGTAGAAAAACGAATCCGGTGGCAGATATTTTTTTTATTGATTTAAATGAATTTTCTATTTTTAGGGGTGTTCCACCCGCGTGGAATTTTGATAATTTTTTAATAATTGTGCGTGAATCTATCCGATGAATCTACTGACTTTTTCGTATCAAGAAGTTCGAAATACATCGAATGGCATAAGTAGGTTCAATAACCCGCGTGGAATTTTGATAATTTTTTAATAATTGTGCGTGAATCTATCCGATGAATCTACTGACTTTTTCGTATCAAGAAGTTCGAAATACATCGAATGGCATAAGTAAGTTCAATTTTCGTTCAATTTTCGGTCAGTTAGGGGTGTGCTACCCGCGTGGAATTTTAGTAATTTATTAAATATGTCAGTAAATACTTGAAAACGATTGGAGGGCGTTTCTACACACTGTAGAAAAACGAATCCGGTGGCAGATAAGCGTGGAATTTTAGTAATTTATTAAATATGTCAGTAAATACTTGAAAACGATTGGAGGGCGTTTCTACACACTGTAGAAAAACGAATCCGGTGGCAGATATTTTTTTTATTGATTTAAATGAATTTTCTATTTTTAGGGGTGTTCCACTCGGGTGGAATTTTGATGATTTTTTAATAATTGTGCGTGAATTTTTCTGATGAATCTACTGACTTTTTCGTATCAAGAAGTTCGAAATACATCGAATGGCATAAGTAGGTTCACATTTCGTTCTATTCTCGGTCGGTTAGGGGTGTTCCACCCGCGTGGAAATTTAATAATTTTTTAATTATGTAAATAAATACTTAAAAACGGTTAAAGGACGTTTCTACACACTGTAGAAAAACGAATCCGGTGGTAGATATTTTTTATATTGATTTTAATAGATTTTCGATTTTCAAGGGGTGTTCAACCCGCGTAGAATTAATTTCCTCGTGTTATCGCTTGTGCGTGAATCTTTCCGATGAATCTACTGACTTTTGCGTATCAAGAAGTTCAAAATACATCGAATGGCATAAGTAGGATCAATTTTCGTTCTATTCTCGGTCAGTTAGGGGTGTTCCACCCGCGTCGAATTTTATTAATTTTTTAATTAGGTAAATAAATAGTTGAAAATCATTGGAGGACGTTTCTACACACTGTAGAAAAACGAATCCGGTGGCAGATATTTTTTATATTGATTTAAATGAATTTTCTATTTTTTAGGGGTTTTCTACCCGCGTGGATTTCAATAATTTTTGAATTATGTAAATAAATACTTAAAAACGATTAAAGGACTTTTCTACACACTGTAGAAAAACGAATCCGGTGGCAGATATTTTTTATATTGATTTAAATGAATTTTCTATTTTTAGGGGTGTTCCACCCCGTGGAATTACTTAGCTATTCAAATAAACATATAAAAACTACTATAACTCTTATCCACACGCTGTGGATAAATGAATATGATGGAAAGAAATATTTTTTGTTCATTTTAATTAACATCCGGTTCTCTAGGGGTGTACCACCCGCGTGGAATAAAATAATTTATTAATTTTCGAACGAAATTCTCCGTGAATTACTACATTTCTTAACACTCTTCGTTCCTAATTGAGTTCGTCAATTAAATTATATTTCTTTCCTTGAATAACAATTGATAATAATGATTTTTGGAGCTTTGAGAGCACTTATATACTCTATCACCACACAGAAATAGTGCAGATAGTACCTTTTGTTTATTATTCCCACACCGTCGGCCTAATTCCGAACAATCAAATTGGACTCACCGATAGTTGACGATTGCAGGCTGATGGATCCAATGTACTGATGTGAACTGCTCATCTTTTCCTCTACAAATTTGGACAGTTTCGTCTCTGCTACACAACACTACACTGCACTACGATTGTCGCAAAGTCTATCGTGGGCTAATTCGATTTTCACTACTTATATTAATCGCGTACTGTCCCTAAACTCGGCTGTGGTACTCATTGTTCCTCTGCGAAGGTACCTGACATAATGACGGTCCAACGCGCGATACTGTCGTAGCCGTTCACTCGGATTTTTGATGTGCGTCGACGCAAAAATAGAATATTGCACATTTTTTTCCAAAAAAAAGTTTTCTCTTATGAAGGCATCCATCCTTGAACCATTGGTCTAGATTTGGCAGACGTTTTTGGCTACAGCACCAAAATTTTTCTTCAATGTGGATCAAATTCTTGATATTTATTAGCGTTGATTTCCTGAAAGCAAATTTCGTCGTGAAATTTCTCATCCTGAGAATCTTAAATAATTTTTTTCCTGTCGCAAGAGCAGAAAAAAATTTTTCTCACTCATAAAATGTAATTTAACCAAGCATACATGCACATATGCCGGTTATATGCAATGCTTATGCTAATGTTTTTTTTGTCTCAATTTTTTATGTGAAAAAACTTTTTTATTATCTAGCCTAACAATCATGCAAATATGATCATGGCCTCGTTGTCATGACGCATTTAGTATCATGACAATGAGTCATACACTAATTACGTAAACCTCCTAATTCCATACAAAAAAAAACTCGGCTCTGACCATTGGCTCCAATTGAGGCAATGTTTGGATCAACTCGTGAGAAAAATATTTTTATCTCATTAAAAAGACACAAAAAAAATTTGCATCAGATCTCCAGATATAGCCTCGTACTTACATAGCTTTTACCATTTTGCAGGATCAAATTGTATACGAAACATAATAATAATGCAACTTCTTCGGGTATACAGTGCATTCTCGCCACAATTGCTCATATATATGCCAAAGAAAAAAGCTTGATAGCATCAGAGTCACCCAATGTCACAGCGCGTTTAATCTGTGCACTTTTTACTCGACAATTTAGACCAAATTTATTGAAAATAATACCAAGCACTGCTTCAGCATGGATTTTCGTGTGGATGGATGTTTATACTATTATAGATAATTCACTTGTAAGACACGATCATGGACTAGACAAAATTTTCGACAAGCACGACGGCCATTTTGTGGGTGAAGGTCATCTTCGAATAAATGTTCTCAACGACTATTGGCTCCCCCGACCATGCTGAGAACTACTGCATTTCTATGTTCGACGACGACGCTGTGACTTCGCGTCCATGAAAATGCTGCCCATGTTTATGTTTTTTTGTTGGACGATTGTGTGTGATTGAGTCAACGTTGGTGTCTAAGTTTTCGTATTGACGAGAAACTTCCATTTATTTCTCTATAATTCAGAATAAATCTCTCAGTGTTTAATATTTATCCTTAAAAAATCACTGCTAGCAAAAGCTGCAATTTTATTTATACCCGCATATTCACCCCCAAATTCACGACGAAGCTCAAAATGCCTTTGGTAAGTTCATACATTAATTAATTTCTCTTTGTTTGAAAGCCTTTCCATTATAAGACAATCTACAGCAATCACCCAAATTCCTATCGTAAACACTCACATGTTTTTCTTTCGAATTCCGGCCTAGTTCAAAACAAAAGTTACGTTTCATCGCTGGTGACAGCAATTGTTTGGTTAGAATTTCATGCTAACCCATGCTACTTTAATACCAATTAAAGTACCATTGTCCCAATGTTCAATTCAGCTATAAAAGTGTCCCAACGAGCACATCATGGTACTCAGACAAGAAGTAATGTATTGCGTTTATTTCTTGGTGATCAGGGAAATCATGTGGCGCTGACAGCCCTCGAGGATATGTCAGCAGGACGAGGGCAGGCAGGTGGAGGACATCCGCAAAACTGTATGAAAGTATTCGTCCAGCGTGATTATACCCAAGGTACAATGGTCAAGTTCCAGACGCGATTTCCCACGGAATTAGCTGACAGAGTGAGTAATTAACCAGAAACCGTCTTCTGACTTACTTAAATTTAGATTGTACTAGTTTTTAACGTTGAACCCCTTGTTTAGCTGGATATTGAATCATTTGAGTACACTGTGAATCAGCTAAACAATTATTTTGCCGAGGCTGAGCGAGCAAGTTGCTCGACATATTGTGAAGGCTGTCTCGCCTGCCTCACCGGCTATCTCATCTACATCTGCACGGAGACACACTATGAAAAATGCCTGCGAAAAGTATCTAAATTTATTTGTGAACAAAATGATCGAGTTTATAGACCTCGAGGTCTGCTATTAACTGATCCCACAACTAGAGGCCTCAGATTAATAGAAATTTCAGTGCTTGACAGACCGCCCTCGTGACTGCATGTTAGCCGATCCACGGAATTCTTCATGTGACGGTAATATCACACGCTCTTTCTTGTGAATGCCACGGGTTACACGCCGGTGACTCTTGCCATTTATAAAAGTGTTTTTTTTTTCTTTCAAACTTTTATCGATAAAGAAAAAAAAATCATCAATGGCACAATATTAAAATACTAGGAGGATTTATTATTATCGGGACTCAAACTGCTGCATTTACGGAAAAAAAAATAATGAATAGATTGAGTTTAATTTCTTTTTTTATTTCATATACGCGTGAATATTTATTCTAATAACTTCCTTGTTCTGTGTCTTCTAATAGGTAATTTACTGAGAAAAATCAAATTTTTCCTTAAGTTTTTTTTTTTATTGTGATAAAAATGAGTTGTATTATTTAAATGAAATTATTTTCTCTTGCAACAATCTTATATTCGGTTAATTATTTGTTAAACAAAAAAAAAACAGCTAATCAAGATTACCAAAATTGTTAGAAATACTCGATATCGACAATTTCAATGGGAAAAAATCAGTAAAACTATGAAGTAATTTTTTATTTATAAAATATAAATTCCAGGAAATGAGAAAAAAAGAAATTCGAGACATGAAGAAAAGAAATCAATGTAAATAGTAATGTCTATCTGCAAAAGTTGAATTATGAGAAACATGATTTTGTCCTTTATTTAATGTAGTGCAAAAAAAACGGTAGAAAAAAAATTATACAAATATATATTATATACGTAAGAAAAATGAAAATGAGACAACAGAGTGCAGAAAATGATAAAAAAGAGCATCATGCAGTCATTCATACCACTGTACTTTCTAAATGTTTTATTAATAAAAAAATGGAGGTATGAAAGACAATATGAATTCATAATTTCAGTATTATTTTCTTTTTTTTTTATCTTTTTATCTTAAATTAATTTAATATTGTACATCCAAATTTGTGTATCAATAATTTTACATTAATACTCCGACGTGTAAACTGACAAATGGCTCGTACATTTTTTTCACTCTATTTATTATCAAAAACTTAGAAACTGATTATAGTTTCTATTATACCATTTTTTATCTCATATTTATAGTACTTGATTTATTTTTTATGTCTTCACTCTGACTGCTGTTTTACGAACACGAAATACCAAATATGATTTTTTTTCTGAAGACATTTTGTCCTAAATTCACTATACTTATCCTCATTTTTTTTCTTAGCGATCAATCGCCAATCTTTATATGTCACTATACTATTTGTTTATCAATAGCCGACGAAAAAAAAGAAGACCAGAAATTATATGAAAAATAATCAAATTATCGTGCTTACCGATCAAGCAAATTTTTTACCACGTTAATTTAATTGAATCTGTACACAAAAACTCATCTACTCATTGTTGATCATCCGTTAAAATTGTTTCTGGCTTGAATTAACAATTGTCAGTTGTTAATAACCATTGCTTAATTATTCACAGTACATCATATCAATGTCTAGATTAATTGCGACACCAATTAGTGACTAGACACATACTAAAAATTGTTTCTCAAGTCTAAAAACAAACAATCACTCAGGAATACTCTCGAGAGTACCCGACATTGTGAGCCGTCAAATAAGCAGACAGAGTTTATTTTTATTTTTCCGTTCGGGAAGTACGACTTTAGCCTTTCCATTGTCCTCTGAGTTACTTCTGGTATAAAGAGACCTACTGAGCCTGTGTCGAACACCTTTACCAATGGACCGAGAACCTTTGCGAAAGGACGCAAACTTGCCCAAGGTACTTTTCGGACAGTCTGTCGCCTTGGCAGCAGCATCCTTATTTTTTTCCTGAGCGCAGTTCAACGTGGTCACCGTGAATTCAATGTCTTTGGGCTCAAAGGCGACAAACTCCTCGACAGGTTCTTCAATGGTGTCTCTGTCGATCCAGGTCAGGCCCATTTCAACCTTCTCCGCCAAGTCCTGCCAGTGTTTTCTGTTCTCCGAGGTGCCCTCATACAGCGGCATGATCCAGGGAAAGGTCTCGGACAGGACCTTGTAGAGAGGCAGGCAAATAACGTCGATAAAACCTACCTGCATCTGCGGCAGCTCATCGCGACGTTCACGATCCATCATCGCCACTGGCTGCTGATTCAGCTGCAGTTTCTCCAAGTCACCTTGATCGAAAAACTCATCTGCCACCAATTTAGCCACCCTGTGCTGGATTTCCCACGGTTTTGCTATGGCACTCACGTCACAAGCTGTCATCATCATGCCGCAGAGAACTAGAATTAAAGGATTTATTAATTTTTTCTTCTTTTTGTTACAGATTGTATTGATAAAATCAATCAAACGTACGCTCCTTCTTTTCTTCACTCTGCCAATCAAATTCTCCCTCGTCAATTAACTCCATAAATCTATTTTTTTTCTTGAAATAAACTGCGAGGTCAGTTGATAAAATCGCGCTCTCAACGACCTTCATAACCCGCCTGTAATCCTCCATCGACAAAGTTTGAAATATGTTATTACTGTCGGAATTGAGAATCATAACACACTGATCAAAGTGATGGTGCTCCATCGTACTAGTGGAGTAAAGAATAGCCAGCGGTGATTCAGTTTTCATTTGGAAAGCATTATTTGTGCCTCGATGATCAAGATCATGGCACAGACAGGCTACTAAAAGCCCTAGAATCTCCAAATCTGTCATAAATTGTTCCATTTTCCCGGTTTTCAACATGGCAAACATTGTCTGCGCTACATTCAACGCGTGTCTCCAATTGTGATACTTAACAGGCCTTGAACGTAAGTAGAAAAAAATTTTTTTAATTCATTAAAAATTAATTTAAAAGCATCAAACTGACCTATAATTTTTTTTCACACTTAGAATCCATCGACAAAAGACGTCATAGGGAATGTGAAACCTCTGAATGAGATTACAGGCCTTAAACATCCTGACTGTAGCCCTGCACGTGTCCTCATCCGTCAAATCAAAGTCGGTAAATGTGAAACTGTACAAATTGTATTTTTCAGCTGAGGGAATGAGATCTGTCATCAATTTTAGGGCGTCATCGTTGCTAGCTGTGGCATGATAGCTCAAGCACTCCAGTGCCACCTTCTGCTTGGCCATCAGCTTACAGGCAGACTCATACATCTGGGTATTGTGGATTCCCAAGCCGCAAAAGATGGCAAATGCCTCGAAAATTGAGCTATCTGAATCCGTAAATGAGCTGCCATTATCCTGCAAAGATATGTATATTTTTTGTTTAATTTTTTCCCAGAAATGCACAAGTTTGTCGATACCTCGACGTACTTTATTGATGAGCTGAGCCACTCCAATTGTTCTTCTTTGGCCGTTGAGAATCGACATACAAAGAATACTTTTAATGGGCTCCCTGTCTGTGTCTGTCACGCTCTTGCTTTTCTTTACCCACTCGGCTGCATTTCCGATGTTAATTATTTCACCCGTGCTCGCCACGTAGCTCGCTATTCTACCTAGAGGACTGGACAAGTCGCTGGCAGTCGGACGAGACACTCGTGCCTCTTCTGTCCCATTTTTCATCTCAAAGACCACGGTAAATTTTGCGCTTCCATCATTAGTTCCCTGGAACAATTGTATAATTTATCTTATTGAATATTTACGATCACGTCACTAATGCTAAAGGGGTGTACAATTTTTTTTATAAGGAATTTATTAATATATTTAGAGATAACATGTTGATATACCTAAAATAGCGATGAAAATCGTGGAATTTTTCGATTCAAACAGCCTAATTTTATTTGAATGTTCTCTTAAAATATTTTTTAATGTTATAAAAAATTTATCAAAATAGCAATATGCAAAAATTTCTACTCACTGCCCATTTGGAGACATCCGCACTAGCCGATAACCCCAGAAGAACTTACAGTTATCACGAGTAAAAAATTTTATACATTACTATTTTTGCAAATTACTCGTTAATTAATTCATCATCTACATGAAAATGACTAATTATTCGATCAAACTCGTTATTATAAAGAAAAAAATTTATACTCTTTATTAGCATTATTAGTGACGATATTTTTAAAATAACTGACTCACCTTGTGTGATAAAATTTCTTCCATATCAATATTGTTAGTCTAAATAGATAAATAAAAATATTTTAATCATCAAATAAATTTAATAAATTAAAATAAAACATAATAAACTTACTTCGCGTCTTAGCTGAGGTTTTCTAGCTTCTTGCACAGCTTTTCCGGGTCTTTCTACAATTTTTTCTAAATGCCCAGCCTCTCCACAATCAAGATCCAACAGATAAACAGCGCAACGTTCACATTTTAATAATTCTTTAGCTTCAGTCATAATTTTAGTGACAAGACACTCAAGATTATTTTGTTCTTCAAATATATTTCGTGCAAGATTCAATAAAATTTGATTTCGTCTATATTCAAGCACTGACAATTCAAATAATTGGGCATTTTGAATACCAATTCCACAGAAAGTTAAGTATCTCTGAAATACCTCAACATCTCTCTCAGTAAATTCGTTGCTTCCATTAGTTTTATTGATTATTTGAGCAACACCAATAACATCACCCTCATAGTTGCAGATAGGAACCGACAGTATTAAGTTGGTTTTATATCCAGTTCTCATGTCAATACTGCTGTTAAATCGTGGATCATCATAAGCATTCTTGATATTAATAACTTCCTTTGTTTGAGCAACAGATCCGGCGATTCCAACACCAAAAGGAATTTTTATCTCTTCATGCTTGGCTTTCATCATGGCCTCCTCGAGTTCCGTATCCTCAGTCACGTCAAAAAGCTTCGCTACGAGGTAACGATCGTCTGCCGGACCTTTCGCCAAGAATAAGCTGCCTCGATCCGCGTGGGTCAACAGTCCCACATTCACCAGGATCTTGTGGCAAAGAACATTGATATCCAACTCATTAGCCACGTCACGAATGAGTTCCATGAACAGTTCACCCTCGTCCATGCGATTAAGTTCCTCACGACGTCCAGACAAGGTGAGTGGTAGCCTTAAACCCGGTGGAAAAAAATTTAATTAACCTTTATTTATCGTAGGAAACAAAAAATATCTCGAGAAACACCTCACCTGCTGGGACTGGTATTTTTTTTGATTGGTGAATTGGACGCTAGCCATGACTGAAAGAGATCAGAAGTAACGCTATTGCGTTTATTGCGTGCAAGCAAGCCTTCCTCAGCCTTGGGAGTTACCGTAAATCTCGGTTTTGCATCGTAATTTGAATTTTCAAGTCTATTTTTCAAGTCGGAAGTGGCTCGATCTCTCAGCCAGGCCTCTACAACCGCAGGATTGGCCTCTAAATACCTAAAAAAAAACGTCGTCAATCATAGAGTATTGGAAACTAATTAAATTCATGGATCATCACGCACTTGCCAACTCTCTCCATCGTCAAGCCATCGTCCTCCTCAAATTCATGGATGGTATCGCATATATTCTGACCTCGGCCAAGTCTCAACAGTTGGCCAGGATTCTCTTCAGTCTTAATGCTCCCACTTAAAGTTACTTTTGATTCGAACTTTATTGCGTCCATGGACTCGTTGCCGGACTGCACGTGAGTGCAATCCTTTTTATCCATCTCTGATGGTAGTCGAGAAGTATTAGCTGAGATCTTCATCGTCAGACAGTGATGATACTGCAAAATACTCAATCAATATCACTTATAATTTATCTATAAGACTTTAAAATACCTCGTGATCTATTTCCTCAGGTAGATCCTCGTCCTCGGCTTCCATATCACCTTGCCAACGAGTCTACACCCAGCACAATCTCAGGAATACTCTGCCCAGGACCTTGAAATTCAGGCCCACCAGTGTCAGTGCACATAATTTCCGTGCTTACAGTCATGGATGATTGTTATTCTCAATAATGAACAACAAATCACACATTGCCGGTACTTTTAGACGCTTTTAAACAATAATCCATCTTGATTATAACCTTTTCTTCAAACTTTCTTGTAAGATCATTCAACATTGCCACATCAGCTAAATATTTGCATCGTGCTTACATCGGCACAATTAAAGAGCTTCACACTGGCAGCTTTGAACAATGCTCAAGTTAAAATCGATCAAGTATCATGCACACGTGGGGAAAAAAATGATAAAGAGACTCGAGTCTTCTGTTTTTTCCTCAACGTAAATGTCAATCTCTCTTTCAGTCTTAGTGTGTAATATACATATAATTTAAAACACTACGGGCGGACTATCAATCTCAATCGCTTCCGGTCTGATTCGCGTGACCTTGGTGATAGAGCAGCGTGTTCCAATCATTCTAGAGTTTGTCGACATCATTACCATCATGTCACTCAGTCATTTGAAATTAACTTGCATATAAATATGGCCACTTTGTCCACATTTTTCATGTAATTATTCATATTCTAGTTGAAATGACTCTTCTCATGACTAGTGTAATACTGAAGGTGCTTAGCCAGTATTTTGTTGGTAATATTTTTTTTTTGTTGCAGTATTATTGGAAGAACGATGTGCACTGTTGGAAAGCTCAGAGCTTACTGAGGCCAGGGGCTGAGAAGAGCTTTCGTACGTGTATGCTCGACTGTAGCGCTGTGTTGTCTGGCTGGTTCGCAGTCGGTAGAGGGTGAAAGATCGATACTCCTGGACACAACTGTGGTCCCGGACTGCCAGCATCCCCCGAGTAGCGCATGGTGGTAGGCACTGATACCAGAGAGGGGCATTTTTTTGCTTGAATTTTCAAGCAACCCCTCTTTCATAATGTGCGTCGTAAAATTTTTGATGAGCTTCCTGACTTATTCACGTCAAAATATCCAAGCTGGTTTTATTCCATTAATATCCTGTCGTTTTTTGTTGGTATTTAATATATGAACAGTTTTAGGGAAAACCCTCTGATGTGCATTAGCGTCGGCATACAATTTATTATTGAATTATACACTGGGCTATAATAGCACGTAAATTTAACGGCAACCAACGTTATCGTCACTGGGATGTGTGTAGCACACACGTTCATGTCGCCTTAATTCTCGATCAGTCTGAAATTGGATTAGTCGACGGTGGCCAATGTTACTCGTGGCTTAAGTAGAAATTAATAGATCCAATTACTGGTGGGCAGGGGTCTATTAATTGTCGTCGTGCGTGCTGATTCTACAATGGAAATATTCACAGGGGACTTGATACTCCATCTCTCGCCGCTTCGTCATTACACTTGGGACACACTCAAAGTCTGAGCGGAAGACTATTTGGGGGATTCTATCCCCCAAATTACCTGAACAGTATGACAATAAGTAAACGTATTCCTCTGTTCAATTAAACATACTTCAAACTTTAATTAAAACAGTCATTAGAGTAGTGGAACAATAATATAATATTTTTTTCTTATAAATATTTAAATAACTCAGTAAATAAGTGAGATAACAAAAAATATCATTAGACTTAATTAATAAAAAATTTAATTCTCTACAAAAAATGTAGAATAATTTTTTTCCATATTTCATCACGTTTTTGAGATATTTAAAAAAAAAAAGAATTTTTAAAAATCAAAATTTTTTTGAAAAATATACAAAAAACAAAAAATTTTATTCCACATTTTTTAAAATAACTTTCATTATCAATTTTTCATCTTCAATAATTTTTTTTTTTTGTTATTTCAATTATTTATCGATTTATTGTTTAAAAACTAAAAAAAAAAAAAAAAATCACAGGAATTTTTTTTATTTTAGGATTAGTGACGGAAAAAAATCCAATTATGTTACTTAAAAATAAATATTTTTTATCGAAAATTATCGTAGAAGTCGTTCAAGAACAATCTTTTTCTACTTTCGACTTAAAGATCCTCGTCAGAATCGTGAAATCTCTGATACTTGACGTGATTAGTCTTAACGATGGTGAAGTACTCTTTCTCATCACCCTCATTGAGAAGGCTCTTAGTCCGGCTGAGAGCAAGGTAAACTAGCAGTGGGCAGTAGGCAAGATTAATTGCCCCAACAACTCGCATGACCCACTGGAAGCCAATGGCCCGAACCATTTCACTACCCGCAATCGGACCTGCAAGATACAAAGGTTTTGATGTTGCTCCTGTGAGACCAGGAGCCCAAAAAACACCCTAGAGAATCACCTTTAGCACCCAAGCCCCGCCAAAAAATACTTACCAAGAGAATAAGCGAGGCTGACTGCGATCTGCTGTATCGAATACACTGGTCCATAGTTCCCATCCTGATCGACGAGGCTGGCGAGAAGCGGCACGAGCGCGGCATCAGCAATACCAATGCCCAAACCCATTGCCAGATGCGGAGCAATCAATTGAGACACATTCGTGGCAGATGGTAACATTATCACACTGATTCCAACGAGTATCATGGCCCCAATTGCCGTTTTGCACCTACCGTAGCGATAAGCTATCATGCCAAATCCATTGGTCCCCACGAGGTATCCAAGACTGTCCGGAATAAAAACCATGCCGAGTTGCCACTTTTTCACCTTTGATTTCAGCTTGGAGCGCAGCCAAATGGGCAGACAGGGCTCCAAAATGGCCATTGGAGCTGTCGAGGACAAAATAGCACCAGCAATAATCAGGATTTCACCGTGACAAATAAGCCGAGTCCACTTGGCCTTATCATTCCTACTCCTATCAGACGTAACTCGAGGAGATTCAAAATCAAAAATAAAAATCTGCAAGCCTGAAAACCGTAAAAAAAAAGGTTTGACATCTTTTTAATTAATGACGAAAAAGAAAGTTAAAATGTTTATACTTATTGGAATGAGAATTAGAGAAGAGACGAGAATAAATGGAGCCATTTTTCCCTCGACGTCGTAGAGGATAGATCCTATCGGATATCCCACGAGAACTCCTACGGCAATACTTCCCAGTACAAATCCCATGATTTTAGATCGCTCAGCTTCATTCGGATACTGGGCAGCCACCAAGGACATCCCTGAGACTCCAATACAGGCTGAAGACACTCCTTGAATGCTTCGAGCGAGGAAGAGAAGCTCGTAGGACCTCCCAAAAGCGAAAACTGTCCACATTTAAAAAGGTAAATACACAGTATAATATTTTTAAATATTTCTTCTGAGTGTAAAACGCTGTTTCAGGTGGATTTACGAACACAACGCAGCAAGGAGTAGACTGACATTGCCGAAAAACAGTGGCACTGCATAACCAAGCGTTTCAGTGACTGTTCCCACAGCTGGATTGAGTATTAACTGCACAAGGGCTTTAGAACTGAGCAGTAGCCCAATCCGACCATTCTCGTCCGTCTCAGGTGTGCTCGAGTTGTCTGCAATGCTGCAAAGATAGTCTGGCACAATTGGAACTGGAAAAATACGCGTTACAACACGGATAACTTGAAGAAGGAAATTATCAAGTGTCAGACAGGCTCACCAACTACTGTCAACAATACATTATCCAGGAACAAACTCAGATAAACGACAATAACAAACATCAATCGTGAATCTTTGAAGCTTTCTATCATGATTTCACCGTGAAAACATCGAGATAGATAAGGGAAATAATCTGGACGAGTTGGGAAATTCTGTGGAAACTGAGGAAAACCATGGTTTACCGACCTCCTTTTATACATTCCATTTGCAGCATCCTTTGGCCATGCGCAACAGCTTCAGGAGACCATGGTTATCCAGGTTGAAACGTGTTTTACGAGTCAATGAGCTTCTTTATTTGATTTACCTTCAACAGAAGCTTATCTTCTTTTGCCACACTTTCCCTCGGAATCCTAAACCTCAAGGTACGTATTTATTTATTATAAATACACACAAAAAATCCAAATAACTCTCAAATTATCAGTTGTAATAATATTCAATGTAATTTACAATTGACTATCTCACATGTCGGATGCAAATATAAGCAGGGATAAAAATAATTGGAAAAGACCGAAGCGTATTTTGTGAAATGGGAAAATCTGTGGAGCAACACCTGGGTCCATTGATTGATAAATTACCATCAATTGCATTCAAACTCTTGCGAGGCCAATACTCGGGTCTTTTTCCGGCTGTTTTCCCCCCGCACTTTTTACTTTGTACAATTAAAAAATTGCCAGACTCTAGAAGCGAGTTATTTTCGTTGTTGCTTGGGGATCATCGTCCTCATCCTCCTCGTCGATAGTCGCTTCAGTTTGGTAGAGTCTGGGACTCGAGCATCGCGATGGAAACATCTCATTTGGGCTTTTGATACGGTTAGGAGATAGACGAACTGTATCCACGTAAATTTCACTCTCGATACACGACTCATCGTCATAAATTGATCCTGCTTGCGAGGCATACGTTGGCTGTGCGTAGTCGGGATCACTGAATTTCGTCGATTTTTTGCTCTGTAATGACCATTAACACTTGAATATCGTTGATATATAATTTTTTTAATGATGTTTACTTACTGTTTGATGTTCTATAGACACTCTCGGCACAATGTAGTGGTTTTCCGACTCCTGCATCTCCGACTGGTAGCCATAGTTGTTGAAACCCTTGGATTCAACGCTGGAAATAGTCCCTGAAGATCGTTGGCGATGGTGATTTGGACTGGTACCACCGTAAAAATTCGGATGGCTCGATTCACGAACCACTGTGGTGTTCAACCCGCCTTCCATGGGCAGGACGTACTCGTAGAATGGCCGTCGCGACTGAAATTACAACTGCAATCTCAGACAAAGCTTGAGCAGAAGGCCTGCTCGGCCTTGAATTTTTTCTATGCGTGTTTTTGCCGGTAAATCTCCAATTAGGGATTACAAATCAGTGAAGCCATGCGAATGGAAGCATTGAAGGAGATTCAAGTACGTAATTTGTCGATTGATGGCGTTTTAGATTTATTTTATCTGATATATACCTGTCTAGCGCTAGTTCTCCGCGTGTGAATTGCCATTTCTCCATCGGGAATGTGACCTTTGAAGTCTTTCTTCCTGTCTAGCCGTGTAATCATGTAATATACCCGCGGCAAGAGGACTCCGGTGATAATAACGTAGGCACTACTGATTAATCCTGCTGATATGACTGTATCACGATAGGTTGGCTTCATAAACAGAAATGTCGTGATCCAGACGAGCCACAGGGCAAAGAGCGATAGGGCCGTGAAGAAGAAACATTTTCCCTCTCGATAATTTCGCGGTACTTTACAAATAAAACTGCTCACACCGAAGAGAGCCACCAAAAGAAAAATATCATAGCCTGAAACATAAATAAATTTGTGAGTTAAAAAAAAATTATTTGCCATCAAATTAATATACGAAAAAGGGTGTATATTGAGAAAATGTTTAAAAAAACTAACAACATTTGAATTTTAGAACGTTTGGATATGATTAAAAAATTTTTTTTATTTTATGAAATTTTGGACAGGGGTACCCCTTGGAAATCTCGAAATTTTCATGATTTTTTTAATTTTTTCGCGATAACTCGGTAAATAAACAAATTATCAAAAAATATTATATAACTTAAATGATTGGGAAGTTGATTATCTATAAAAAATGTAGAATAACATTTTTTTAAATTTCGCTTCGTTTTCGAGATATTTTGAAAAATAAAAATTTCAAAAAAACAATAATATCTCAAAAACTGAGATAGATACAAAAAAATGTGATTTATATTTTTTATAGGAAATTAAACGCCAAATCATTTAACTTCTATAAAATTTTTCGATATCTCGCTTATTTCGTGAGTTATTGTCGAAAAATGAAAAAAATCACGAAAAAAAAGCAAATCTGGAAAGATTAACTATATACTTCAAAAAAATTTTGAAAAAAAAATTTTTTTCTACTCATCTAATATTATTTAAAATGTCAAGTTTGTTAAATTTTTTCTAGATTTCACTGTTAAAAAACTTACTCAAGAGTGCAATGAAGACGGGACTATGCAGAACATTTGTCGGTCCAATGACCAAGTACATAATCGACATGCCAAGTTGCACTGCAAACATGAAAAGCCCCAGCAGACCTTGTAAATATCCATTAATGTGACTATTAAAAATACCACCGGTGGACAAAGCCAAAAAAAGTGCTCTAGACAGCATTAACGATAAAACAAACGCAACTGACACCACAGTCACAAATATTTTTACAGCATTCAACCGTTCACCACCAAAAAAATCTTCTTCCAGACAAAATGGCACAGCCGATTGTAACACCATTATATTTCCGAGTATAATCAAAAATGTCAGCATTGGATTACCATCTAAAACCTCATCAACGATAAATCTAAATAAAATAAAACTCCCAATCACTAGACACACAACTGTTCCACACGCGATAAATACTAAAATCACTAAAATCCAAACGCCAGCCTTCAAATAGCCCTTAACAACAGGTTTAACCGTCGAATTAGCTCTGGAATAAGTGTCTTTAACAGTTTTTTCAAGTTTTTGAAAGTTCACACAATCCCTACACTGGTTTTTCGAGTCACAGGGCCACAATCGTTCGCGACTATCATTAATCTTCACTTGATAACTGCTTACATCAACATCGTACGTAGCCACAGCCTCCATATCTTCAACCCCCGGCTGAGTTTTGTGGAAAACCGCGTATTTAATTGTCTGCTGATCCTCCGGGACTTGAAGAGCATCCAAAACCTGCTTGTTAGTCACTCGTTCCAGAAGTTTAGAATCAAAATGTGGCAATAGGCATGTCCCACTCTGACAATTACGATGTTGCAGGTTGAATAGGAGCTTTACAATGGGAATTAAAGCCTTTCCAATGCTCAAAATATACGGCGAGTGCACTGCAGCAGCTCCAGCAGCCTCCAGGTCATCATTGTCGATGTTTTCCTCGTCGGAAAACAAAAATTCCGGTGTTATTAAATAAGATCCCACGGGGAGAATGTCTGAAATAATTTTTTTTCATCAATTAAACTTAATAATAATTAAGAAATAAAATGTTTACCATCAATTTCCGAATCATCCATTGGAAGAACTATCCAGGTAGTTCGAATTTCTTGCTCCACCTGACGTCCTACCCAAGATCTGATGAATTCCTCGCCCGCAGCGATAACTATTAGCGCTTCTTTTTTATTCTGCAGCTCCTGCACATGATTCAGACTCTGCACACATAATCCAGCTGCCTCTGTGCTGACTAGAAAGTGCCGCAAGGTTTCTGACGACTCGGTTAGCAGTAAATCAATTGCTGAAAAACGTTTGCTCACAAAATCCACCGCGATATTAACTAGAGCTTTTGTTGAGTTTTCGTAGTAGAAATAAGTAACCGGAAGATCGGTAAATTGTTCTAACGGTCGAAGAACTGAGATATACGAATCTGGGACTAAGACTCCGAGTGAGTAATTGTAGGAATTTCCGCAATTTGTTTCGGCTGCAAGCATTAACGAACGTTTGTAAACAGTTATAAAATCTTGGCACGTGTCTACAATTTTTAAACCTGGAAAAAAAAATTTTTTTAGTCGTGAAAAATTCATGAATAAAGTTAAAAATACTTACCTAGTGATATTCCTGGCACGTAATTGTTTTTATTCAAATTTGTTGTCAGGTAAAAGGCTGCTGCTATCTCCTGGAAGGCTTTGGGGGTTGATTCATTGCAATAGGGACCAAAATGGATATCTAGAAGCACTAAATACCAAGGATATTAATTGAAACTTTTGTTTAAAAGCTAAAAAAAATTGTTATAATCACCTGTAAGCATTGCATCGCCTGGAATTTCAAGAATTGTTTGATTTCTCGCACAAATTCTATTGTCATCAATTGCCAAAGCTTCAGCAATAAAAAATATCCAAAGGATAAACATTTTTTTAAACATTGATTTGATCAATATAAAAATATTTACTCATTGAATTTTCATTTTATTTGAATTTTTTGATGATTTATCGTTGATTTTATGTGGTTAAATATTTTTTTTCTGTTTATTATGAAGGGTAAATTATTTGTAGAGTGTTCATTGATCGATGAGTCACCCTGACGTCGTGTTGGAACCACCGGTGAATTGATCGTCCCCTCGCACCAAAGGTGTAACACATTATTTCATCCAGTGAATTATTATTTTTATTGGGGTTTTTTGGGAAGTATTAAATTTTTTTATTTATCTTCATAGCAGATTTTTCACTGATATGTCCACGAGATTTTAATTTAGATAGTTGATTTTTCGCAGTTAATTTTACTTGGTGTTTTTTGAAGTATATAATCACTACCATGACTACATCGATGGAACGAGTATAACAACACGCCACCCGAAGGCCTTTAGAAGCCTCACCTGTGCTTCTTTGTGCTTATAGAATCTCGTGTATAAACGAATTAACTGCAAAGTCGCACTCCATTGTAGCCCCCTGTCACTTTTGCGATTTTCTTATTACACAATAGTACATTTGTCTCGTTTGTATTATCGCTTTTATGAAGTGATATATTACAATACTTTTTCGCGTTTGATAAAGCGAGCCGTCGTGTTAGCACACTGCACTCGGTGGGTAAATCAACGGGCTTTTGAAACTTCCCGCCGCGTTCGGCCAATCGCAGGTCGCACTTTTAGCAACAAATAATTTATATCGAAGCTTGTTAATGGAAAAAATAATTTTATCTATTGCTGCTCTATTTCCTGTTGTTGTTTATTTCATGGAAAAAAATATTTTAGAACACAAAATATACTATTGTTAAATATTAACCAAATCTGTTGTTTATATATAAGTATAATATGAGAAAATGTCATATTACTTATATATAAACAACAGATTTGGTTAATATTTAACAAAAAATTTTTTCTCCACAAATTGAGCGTGGTAACATTATTAGTTAAATATTTTCCAATGATATACGTAAGATTTCATGTAATTACTATGAATACATGAGACACCAAACACAAACAAACATTTAGACCTTTCTTATATATATAGAGAGATTTTTTATTAACTGTATATTTACACATTGTCAATTGCTAGAGTGCAAATGTGAACTATACCTATATTATTTACAGGATTTCATCAATTTAGAATTTTTCGCAAATGGTTTTAGAAAAAATCTTTTATTATTCATCATTATTATAGAGGCAGTATTTTTTGTGTACTTTTTCATAAATTGATTTTATAATCACGACTTTAATAATATAAAAAATCGTATAATTTTTTTTTTTTTCAAACGTAATTATATCTATAATTTAATTCCTTATTATTCATTAACCGATATCAATCAACGTATATTTTTTCTACCCTTAATTACAATATTTTCAACGTTTAAATTGGCAATATATTATGTTTCCTGTGTCGATTTGTCTTTTTTATTTTCCTTTATTTTGCATTCTTGTCAGAGAAGTACGCACTTTTCAGAATTATTATTTGTTTGCGATCGAAGGGGCTGGGATAACGGTGGCGATGGCGATAATGATCGACCCTCTACAGCTTGAATACTTTTCATGAGCTCTCGAAACACCTATAATAAAAAAAATGACCAAACATTATCACAAAAAATAATTGAAATCATTCATTTCAGATTTTTCTCACCTGAACAACTCGACAATTGAATCTGGCACTGCACTCGACGTATCCACACCTCCAGTGTTTCCTTACGAGGTTCACAATGTCACGATATCTCGCCCCGGAAGCAACAACTGCCGACAGTTTGTCTTGCTTGTTGCCCACGACAAGCAATGGCACTCCTCGCATGTCCCTCGCTTCGTAAATCTGCTCTCTGAGCATCCTTATGTACTGTAAAAAAATATAAATCCTCGTTTATCCGTCGAATTTGATGTATCACCATGATTCAGAAACTAGTTGCAATGCATGACAATGCTTTTAGGACTCTTACAGTCAAGTTTGCTCTAGTTTCCCTCGCAATTCAGGGGGGATTTCTCCATCTCAAGGGGCAGATTAATCCATAAAGAAGATTATAAAGGGACGAAAGACTAAAGTGAACGTGAATTAACATAATCCAAAACTTTTTTTCAGGGAAAATTAATACGTTTAAATGATTATTATAATTAATAAATACCTGAAATGTGTCTTGGTTGCTCAGATCAAATACTAATACATATGCTGTGGCACTTCGTAATCCATAATAACGAAATTCTGTCCATTCCAAGTGTGTGCTCACGGGAAAATATGGAATATTTGGTAAATCCGTAATTTTTAATTCATAAAGACGATCTGCATGTACCACACTTGGATAAAATGTTTCTCTTCTCTCAGTAGGACGATAATCCTCGAAAAATTCACTCCAAACAAATTGCTATTTTATCATAAAAAAAAAAAAAATTATTATTATAGAAATCTTTCACCAGGAAAACAACGATGTATCGAGGGATTTTTACGCATTGATCGAGGGGTTTTATCTCAAGTTTAGCAATAAAGCCAGGATGACCAGAAGATTTAAGGGCTTTTCATGATGGATTGGATTGTGATAAGACGAAATAAAGCTTGAAAAAAAGGATTTTTATGCTTAAAAATTTGAAAAATAAGCTATATAACTAAGTATTTACGATTTTTAAATACTTTTTTTTACATTTAGAGTCTTTTTAAAGTTTAAATAATTTTTTAAAAATTTTTTTTTAGTGGTAGACAATGATACTTTGAATGGATTAAAGTTAAAAATTAATCTTACTCGAATAATGCTAGATTTTCCAACTCCTGGAGCACCTAAAAAAATTACTTTAACCCGATCCAAACTATCAGCTGGGCTTTCTTCTTCTTTCACGGTGAAATCGATATTGTCGAGTCCTAGTGTATCGCCCATACGTCTCTCTAAATAATCTAAATCGAGATCTGTAACAGAAAAAAAAGTAAATTTTTCAACATTAGTTGGATAAATGTTGAGTTTATCACAATTTTATGTGATTGAAAAGTAGTTTTACGAGGTTTAAATTAAATTTTATCGATGTAAACATAAATTTTTCTCACCCAGGTATCTTCTTTCGGCATTTGTATCATTCATTTTTGTCGAATAAAATGAAATAAAGTGGAAAATTTTTGTAGAAATCGGGTAAAATGAAAAAATTTGATTTAAATTGAATTACTTGTGTGAAAAGCGAACGTTTGCGCGCGAAATACAACCATCAACTGACCCTATGACAATAAAATACAAATGTCACCCTCACGTCTCTCCCACCACCATCAACCCTTATTTGGTCACTTTATGCATAAAAAAAATTTCTGGGAGCTTTTTGAGAGTAACTACTCTTTACTTACGTTGTCGTGCTCTCAACAAGGCTCTTATATCATCGTCAACCCTCATTGTTTACAGCTCAAGTATACAGAAGACATGTAGCAGCACAGAGAAACCAAATACAACTTCATTTCTAGCATTATATTTTATTTTAACTCACTGAGGGACTTTCATTCTTTACAGGTACACACGTTTTTTTCATTCTCCACCAAGTTTTTTAACTTGTAAAAGTTCAATCTAGTAGTTTAAAAAAATTTTCTAGAGTTTTTAATCCATAATTTACAACTTTAGACTATTTAAAAATTTTTTCTCATGTCCTACATCTACATAATATAATTTATCTTCCTTAAAAAAATTTTTTTAACAGTATTAAACTTATAAATTACTTGTTGAGATTACTTGAAATTTTTTTTTTTAATGTTAAACTAAGAAATTATAATTTTAGACCCCTTGAAAAAATTTTTCTAGAGTCTATACAATCTTCACAATTACTTGAGGATGATAAAAATGCAGATAATTTTTATTGATCACTAGATTCAAAGGCTATTTATCTGGGTTATTTAATGTTACGCATAAATGAATAAATAAATTGTTGAATACTATGTATACATCAAATTAAATTCAATGCCAAGAAGTTATTACAAGAATTCAATTTTATTGGATATCTTGCAGCAGTTTTTCAGGTGTAATATCCAACTAGTGATATCTGTTTTTGATAAAATAATTAAGAAAAGTAAAGTCAAATACTCACGGCATTGTCGGGTGGGAAGGAGGCTTCGCCTCCTTCTGCCACTAGCAGTTTTTGTACCTATTTTGACGTCTTTAAACGTACATAATAATATACAGATGAATGAATTTAAAAAATTGAGATAGAAAAATCACATTCATCACTGAATAAAAAAATATAATAATAATTTTTGGCACTAAAATCAGTTAGATATATCTCACTTGTTTAATTTTCGATACTAATATATCATTATTGCTTGTATTTTCAATTAATGTTTCGCTTAATAATACTGAATTTGATTGTACGATTATTGAACAATAATAATATTGCTTGTATTGTCAAGAATTCGATGATTTTAAGTCATTAAATTGTCATTCTTTGGCTATACTCGTTGCTGACACACTTGAAAATAATAATTCCACCATGATTTTTTGCTGTTGTAAAACTCTAGTTTCATGTCACCGCGAGATCGCGATGAATTTTGACGAAAAATCATCGACACCGTCACGCATCGCTGGACACGAGGAGCCTTTGTATATTGTTTGTCTCCCTCTCCCTCTCTCGCGAGAGAGAGTTTAATATCGCGTCGATGTGTGCACCCCTCTAGGCTCGATCGAAACTCGCAGGCCAGTCTCTACACTGGCTGGCAAAATGCACAGAGCTAGCGCGATGTCGTGCGCTTGCGTTTGCCGCCCTTTTACCTCTCGCTCTGTTCATCCATCCCTCATTGACACCCTCGCGCTCCAGCATGAAACCCCCGGGATAACTTCCGTCAGATGAAAAAAAATTCGCTAATCCACAATGGATTGTCCACATTTTCAGGCCACAACATTGTTTCATGACAGTTTGTCGATTAAAAGACTCGTTTCTTCAGATATGGATTTTTTATAAAAAAAATTTTATATTATATAAATCAAGCTAGAAGGGTCTATATTTAAAAAAAGTTGCAAATCAAACAATTTAAATAAATTTTACAACATTTGGTTGAGATTTTTTTTCATGAAATTTTCGAATGGGTTGACCCCTTGGAAATCTTGAAGTTTTTGTGATTTTTTTAGTTTTTTCGTGATAACTCGGTAAATTAACAAAATATCGAAAAACTTTATATAACATAAATGATTTGGCGTTCAATTTCCTATAAAAAATCTTAATTACATTTTTTTTTATCTATCTCAGTTTTTGAGATATTATCGTTTTTTTGAAATTCATATTTTTCAAAATATCTCGAAAAAAAAGCAAAATTTCAAAAAAATTAATTCTACATTTTTTATAGTAATCAAAATTTACTATCTTTTAACATCTATAAAATTTTTTCATATCTCGCTTAGTTACCGAGTTATTAGAAAAAAATCGAAAAATCATGAAATCTACAAGGGGTACCCCTTTTGAAATTTCACAAAAAAAAAAAATTTTTTTTTTCTTCCCTAAAACATCATAAAATGCACTGTTAAAACTTATTCAACTTGAAATACGAAAAAAAAAAGGTTTTTTGCTGACGTAACATGGAATATAAAATTATTAAAAAATATTACAACAAAATTTACTGAAATATTTTTTTCTTTTCAGTCATTTTAGTTGGATATTTTAAAGGAGAACATGCTCAAACATTAATCTACATACAGATACACTTTCTTTGAGCATAAAAGCGCGCGGGGATAGCACACGTATACTATCGTATAACGGCATCCAATAATTTTATACGGTCAAACATTGCGCAGTTACTCATCTGATGTGGGGCTACTAAATTTGTATTAAAAAATTTTTTATTTATCAATTAATTAAATATTCTTAACGCGTTCCATTGTACAATTTTGTTTAACAAATAGAAATACAGATTTTTTTCTATATATAGAGCTACGAAATTATTGTGAAATTATTATTTTTGATTTTTTGCTTCCTATAAATGTAATTACTTGAATTAATATTACCAATTATTTATTTACACTTAGAAATATTTAATTAAATATAAATGAATATATTTATTTTGTGTTGAATTTTTTTAATTCTTCATTTTCAAATCATTTTTAAATAAAAATCACCTCGCACTTGTGCCACAATTATTTCAATACACATATTATATAAAACGAATATTTTTTTATAACTTATCATTAATAATAATAATATAGCCACTATAATTTATCGATATAATAAAAAATAATAGCGTAATAATTCCCCCCTAATCACTGTGTGCACAGATTATAATTCTCTAAAAAATGAATTCTGTGCTTTTGAATTAAAAAATTTCCAACAAAAAAAATACAAAAAACAAATTGACCTTCAATTCGACGTACATATATGTAATAATAATATTTTTATTATTATTATCCATGTAAATATATGTAATATGTAAGTAAGAAAAATTTATCATTAGAAGAAATAAATAAATAAGACGAAACATGACTTGAAAACAATTGCCTGTTTCAAGGATCTTGCCACATAAATCCAGGCGCTGAGTCACTTATTTCAGTTGCACCAGCACCATGAAGTAGGTTACTACGGCTCCAAGCACCTGAGAACGATGAAATTATAAATACATGCGCGTTTACGATAAACTATAGGACGAGAGAGAGAGAGAGAGAGAGTGAACTTACCGAGGCAAACAGATCTAGAGATACTGTGAAAAACTTCGCTCCGGATATTGACATGGCTTTTTGACACTGTTGACAAACTATTTGTACAAAAGTCTTGGCTTCCTCTGAGCCATCATACCAGTGACACGAGTAGGCAGCTTCCATCACAGAGGAGCTCTGCAAAAATCACAGAACAATTTTTCTTCCCAATAAAAAAAAAAAAAAATACTACCTCTTCAATCAGACGATTTCCAAATATACAGAAGAGGAACACCTGTGCCAAAGCGTACGAGAAATAGCCAATAGTCGTTGCAGCATATACGTTTAGACCATTCACCTGAATCAATCGATTTTATCGTAAATTACAATATTATTCTTCATTTATCCACATGAAATTTCACTGTTTTATTCATTTAAATAAATATAAATATAACTTTATCACAAGAAAAAAAAGTAAAAGGGACAGGAAGACAATTTTTTGTCATTGAACCGGAAGAAAAACAGTGAAACATCGCAGTGTGCCGTCAGCCAAGTAGTGATAAAATACCTTAGTGGCTTGGTAAGCTAGTAAAGTCAGCGAAATAGTTGTAATCAACATGTGAAAAAGCAGGGCAACACCGTAAGCATCTCCAATAGCCGTAACAAGTCTGAAAAACAAGGGATTCAATGAGTATTAAGGTTCAAAAAGGAAGAAAAAAATTACAAATCCTTGAAAAAAGACTAGTTATACAACCAAGACTATAAAAACTAAAATATTCAAGTAGCGATGAAGCATCGAGAACAACAGATATCTCAGTATTATGAGTGTAAAGGTGTATAGCTAATAAAGAAGTAAGGTGAGTTATAACCCAACGAATTGTTCAGTCCACAGGGCACGTCCCCCGTTGCGGTCAATATCGTGCTCTCCACGAGCAGCGAGTAAATTCTTTAATAGCGTGGGAATATAGGCAGGTACACGTGAGATAGCTTCTATCCACCTTCTAGACCATTATTGGGGAGGAAAGAAATTTATTCCGTATTTATCAAGTGGTGTTTTTTAGCTTTATTATTTTTCCCCTGAATACATTGCCCTAGCATGAAAACCCTATCAAGGTCTAATTAATGTCACTAACTAATTTACAAGCATCAATTACCCAACTATTGCCAGTTAAACCACTCTCCAAAGCTACTCCACACTTCAATTAAGTCCTCAAATTCAAGTGGATGTGCATTTTTGCTGATGGATAACCAGAAGCGAGTTATCACCGCGCAATTCACGCGTGGATCGATTTATTCAAGGGGTAGTATCGAGTGGAAATGTTTGCCAAAGTTGAGTAACTGATTGCAATCTACTTACCTCACGACGTGTTTGTGCCTCTCAACCCAGTATTTGATAGCACTTCTCACTAACATCTCCTGCTTCTTCGTCAGACCATTGGGACCAACACCACCGGTAAATTGAGTTCCCGCAGTTGGTCTAAATGTCGCCGTAAAGTCCTGACGATTGCTGTAAATTCCACGAAGGTCCAGATCCAACATACTCTCGCCATTAGGTTGAGTAGCCGAAGGTACCGAGCCAGTCGTGTCCCTCAAGTGGTCTGCACTGCCGGCCTGTCATTGAAAAAATCGAAAAACATCCGCGATGACCATGAAAATTATGACGCATTTGTTTTATTCATAGGTTTTTTTATACTGTGACGAACCTTGAAGAGTTCGCTGCTGTTGGGAACGACAGTGTCGAGCGTGGCCGAGAGTTCCATGAGTGGTTTCATGATGGCCTTGAGGTGCTGAAGCTGCTCGCAAGCAAAGAGAAGCCACGAGCAGAAGAGAACGTCCAGGGAGTTGCAGTCAACCATGGTGATGGTGAGCCAGTAGAATTGGAAGATCAGCATGCCGATGTGCGCCATGCCAGACTTGGCATTGAACGGATACCATGACCTCACCATGAGCCTTGGAAGCTTCGCAGAGAGTAGAAGAAAAAATAATCGTACGTTTAAAACTACTGGTTATAAACTTACCTCGATTGTGGTTGTTTCATTGGTGACTTTGTCCGTGAGTATTCTGACAGGATTCTCGGCAAAGGTGATGCCAGTCCAGGCGATAATAGTGAGAACCGTTGCGGCGCCAACGCAGAAGAGCAGCCGTCGCATTTTCGTGAGTGCAATCGAGTGATACCTCGCGTTGCTCTCGGCAAACAGTGGATGGCTGTTTGGATTGTTCCAGATGGCCAGGGTACGATAGAACAGCTTGCTCCTCACACCAAAGTATCCTATTTTCACGATGGCATGGAGGAAAAAGAGGACGGTGATGGTGTTGGCCGTCAACTGATCCACGTCGTCAGCCTCCATGGCCAGATTCAGTCCGCAGAGAGCGAACTGGAGGAGGATGAGGAACAGGTGGACCTGAATAACATATTGAAAACTCATAAAATAAAATAATTCAACAGTGGAAAAAAAAATTTCCCAAGGTTTTCTAGACTCACACTGCAGTAAATCTTGTGCATAAATTTCTTGCCATCGCTGTAGTAGTTGAACATAAAGTGTCCGCTGATCTGCATGAGCCGAATGTTGGGCATAAGATCGGCCACGAGGCCCTGGTGCTTTGTTTTCATCATCTGGAAAAAGTTCTCCAAAGGTTAGTTGAGATTTTAATTTAGATTGACCGTTGGTTTAGTGAATTTTTTACCTTGATGGCTGTTTAATTGAGTTTTTAAAGCACAAATTGATCACAAGGCAAATTTACAAAGTCACAAAAATCGTCAGTCGTGTCATCGACTGCACGACACTCACTCGTGTCTTCACCATCGACTTCACGGCTATCACGTCGACGTGGATGTCTTCGGCTTGGTGTACGAGGCCCCCTCACAGCAGCCGAGGCTTCTCCACCCCCGTGCTCGTCCCCTCCTCTGTCCAAGTCCGCGGATGCAACCAACTTGGATTTTACAACGTGGACGAATAATGTGCGAGGATGAGGCAAACGCACGCGCAATTGTCAATCGAGGGCTGTACACCAGACGTTCATACGTCCCTTCGCCATAACCAGAGCTATAATCTTCATTATTTATTTATAAAAACTACTCGGGGGGAGGCTCTGCTACTGCCGAGGTGAACAATGTTAAACTTATGGACTTGAACATTTTCTGCACTGTCAAAACTATTTTTTTTTTTCACCCTCACATCTTTTCCAGTCATTGCATCAGGTCTCGATTATTCAAGAACTCAAAGATTCATATCGTTGCTCACACAATTTTTCATTGATGGTAAAGTTAATTGTCTTGTGAAAAATAAAAATTCATTGGGATTAAGTGCAAATATTTTGATTTTTTGTTTACCTGTAATGCTATAGTATAAATGTGACATGGCAACGATTTTATTATTTAATTATTTAATGTGTTGTATAAAGAAGAAATACGGATATAGTTAAATAGGTTTTTAGGTTTAGAAGAAATTGACATTTAATGATGAAAAAAAAAAATTTACTCCTCAATAAAATAGCATCATTTTTATTCTTTTTTTTGTTTCACCGAGTTCTTTTGTTTGGTCGCCCAAGAAACCGAATATAATTCATAATTTTGTGATTTTTATTTAATTGTGACTGTGGAAAATATATGTGTATTTTTTTTATTCGCTTGATTTTGGGATCTTTTGAGTGTGGACCTTGAGAGTTGGGACATTGGGGTGGATACATTGAAAAATACTGTGTGTGATAAAGGTGACGAAAGAATGTTTAAATATTTACGACGAGCTAAGCACAAAGTTTTATAAGAATCGGTTAAAAGCAGGGTATTCGCGTCCTTGAGAAATTCTTCAAAGCTTTATCAAGGAGAGTTTTTAATTGAGAGAAGAAAAAAATTATACAATGCTATATATATTCTGTCAATAAATTAACGTAGAATTTGTCCAAGGAAAGGATCGATTTATAAAATTAGATACTTCGACATTTTGTATGTCGTTTTATATGTTGATTAAACATTCAACGATTATGTGGAATGGGTGTAGACAAACTTACAAACTATTCAACCAACTCAATGTCAAACTTGAGCTTTTAATCATTCATCAGTCGTTTCTGTCATTAACTATCAAATTATTGACTATTTCCATTTTTAAACTGAGTTTTTGTAACCTCGCACACTTTGCGTTGCTCATATTATCACCAAATATAATGATAATTAATTGATTTTATTTATTTTACAGTTGAAAAAAATCAACAATGAAAATCCACATGATTTTCGTGATTTTGATCATGACTGAAGCCTGTAGGAGCCTTTTAATCGATAAAAACAACAGTTTACCAGAGATCCTAACTGTTGCAACGATCAAAGACCCCTTGATGACCGTGAACCTGACTGAAAAACCATTTTTGAGGGGTGAAAAATCATCAACAACACTTGGAAATCTTCCACATGCGTCTTCCAGCATAAAAAACGACTTTAAAGACCACACTGACGGTCCAAAGACTAATAATACGTCGAGTAAAGCAGAAAAACCTCGTAACATCGTCCTACTAATGGTTGAAGATACTAACAGCTCAAATTGGTGGGAGAAAACACTGAAAAAACACTCGTTCCCCTTGAAAAAAAATTTAAAGGTCTTCATTTTAACGTTTTAAAGCACAAGAAACTCTCATCAAAATATTTATATATTTTATCGATATTTTTACAGAATTGTTTGCAACAAAAAACCAAAAATGATTCCGTATCATCACAAATCCATACTTGTCAATGCAATCGGTTGATTCACGACAAAATCAGCGATTTATTGACGTGGGCTCGGATTCACCATCAAATGAACACAGGTTAAAAATGAAGAAAAAATTTTTTTTATACGAAAAAACATTGCCCAAACATTATTTATTGATAAAAAAAATTTCTTTGATTTACAGTGATGATTTCTGATAGAAATTTCTCTTTACCAACAATTCAGAACTTAAATCCACCATCGAAAATTAACGATGATATAGAAATTATTGGATTTAAACTGCCATCTGTGGAATCACAATATTCTAAAGACCAATTATCATCAAATGATGGAGTTTGGAATATTGTTGATATGATTTCGAAAATACGAACATCAATTTTACGACGTTTTTTCAAGTCTCTTCACGATGCTGTTCAATTTCTTCCCAAACCTGAGCACAAAATCCACCCGAAATTCACCCCAAACTTTGGAAAACCAGCTGTCAACGTGGCTGACCTAATTTCCAGCAGTCTAATGGACCTCCAATCGTTCTCGAACGAAAATGGATTTATAATGATGGTGATTGTTCCACCGAATGACGTGGACTCTGCTTTGCGCACCATTGATCATCAGGTAAATCGATTTTCCAAGTGGTAAATGACCTCTGGGACAATCTTTAATATTAAATTGTGTCATTAGATGCCGAAAAAAGAGTCTCTCATTGTGGTATCAGGCTCATGCTCGCGCAGGAATGGTTCTACACCTCTTTTTGCTGTTGGCTCTCGTTCAATGGAGCTCGAACGTGTTCAAACTATTGCTGAACTCTTCAACGCAATTAAATCACTGTTGGGACAGTGTCCTGAAGGTTGTAAGCATCGAGAAACCCATTTTTCTCTGCCATTCGATGGTCTAGTACCAAAAAGACGTTTCGCCCGGTCAGACGATGATGAAGTAAGTTTTAAAAACAAGTTTTTTTAACGTCGCAAAGTTTAATTATAGAATTTGATATTAAATTATGTCTAGTTTGATAAAGAAAAAAATTAGTGATCGGTAATAAATAATAATTTTATTCAACTTCCTAAAGTCCAATTGTCTTGCGATATTCAAGTTTTTCTGATGCTTCCAGCTGTTTTTTTTTCATCAACAACACTCAAGGAGTGTCGTATTTTTATTGTGTTTTAAGGTTCAAAGTTCATTATTCAATGAATTTATTCATACTCGTGACTTTTTCAGATATTACCTGCCTCACCTTATGACGAGAAACACATCGTTGATGAGTTTACCGAGACCACGTCACCAGTAAGTGCACTTACTATGCTTAATAATAGGAAAATTAAATAATTAAATATGCGTGCGTAGATTACGTCAACTAGTGAGACGACTGATGCGCCAAATGTCGATGAGGAGCTGGCGAATGAGCCTCATGAAGCTCATTCAGAGCACAATGGACATCCAGAACATGAAGAACATGAAAAAAACGTGGAACATGATGATGAACCTGCAGAAACACCCCCGGAAAATTCCTCAGAAAATTCTTTAGCATCTTCTTGCCATGATAAAATGTCGATCTTGATTATTTTAGGCGTTATAATGCCGATTTTAATGGCATTTCCAAGCTGCAACTAAATTTAATTGCAAGTGAAAAACTCTTGAAACTGTCAGGATGATAAATTATCTGTGATTATTGATATTTTGCTTTGTCACTGTTGTGAATTTATTAATTATACTAATCGATGTGCGAGAAACCTCGTGGAAAATGAATTTTCATATTCGACTCATCGCTCTCGGTGCATGCTCAATAGTAATTACTTGAAAATTGCACACGATGTAAATTACATAAAAAACATCTAGAACAATTTTTTTTTCTTTTTCAAGTATATACAAGAAAATAAATGGTTGAATTGCTAAATTTCATGTTGCACGCTTCACAAAGCATTTACGTACACTCAGAGAAATTATCTCACTCACTAGACTTTCGTCATTCATAGACAGAATGGCGCGTGTATGTGCAATGTTCAAATTGAACTTTTATTCTTTTTGTATGAAATTTATTCGCGTGAAGGTTTCAACTATTTCGGCGAGGCTGAGGGGGGATATTTTCTTGATAGTGGACACTGAGGAGAGAGAAAAAGAGTGGGAGAAAACTTACGATAAAATATATATAAGAAGAACCGGTTCAAGTTTGTGCGTTCTCACTCGACAAAGTTACTCCGGGATTCACATCGGTACATATTCACCAAGTTTAGCGATTTATTTTGTGACTCTGTGACTTGCCAATTTATTAACAGGTATTTCACCTTGATAAATACATGAAAAAAAATTTTTAACATAATTTTATAAATAATTTTATATAATATTGATATAAATACTGCAAGTTTTGTGAATTTATGATTTAAAAATCATTTAATAATTTAAAATTTTACTTTCAGGTCAAGGTCAAAAAGTGATTTTATCGTTGGACAATTGTTTAGAATTATTGAAACATGACAAAGGTAAGAATGTAAAAGATTTTTCTCGATAAAATTGTGTAAAAAGGGAAAGGAGCTGTTGATACAGGAGTGAGAGAGTCTTCTCACTGGGTCTTGCTCTGCTATTACGTCTCTCTGGCAGGAGAGAAAGTGTGGGTTGAGCAACATGTGTTTGGTCACTGTGAATGGATATCTCAACTTTTATAAATCCTTTTTTTTTCTTGTATTATATGATTGTGGCAAATAATAATTGTACCTAGATTATCACTACAATATTATTGTAATAATAGCTGGATAATAACGGTTTTTTTCTTAAAAATCGATATATTTATTGCGCAGGTAATGCTGATTCACCCGACCGAAGAGATGTCAAAGCACATCAGGGTCGAGCTCAATGAAAATCTAGACACCAGAGAAAAAGACTTGGAGTATATCAAGGAATGGCTGAAGAAACAGCCACATTTACCCGATACTTTTGGTAAAACTAATTGAAATTTGATTTATTATCATATTAAACACTGAGATCCATTAATTTGTAGATGACTACAGGCTTATGACCTTCTTGAGAGGCTCGAAATTCTCCTTGGAAACCTGCAAAAGAAAATTGGACATGTATTTCACTATGCGCGGAGCTGCTCCAGATTTTTTTTGTAATCGTGACATTACCAGGCCAGAATTACAGGAAGTTTCCAAGCTTATGTAAGTATTCAACCCCGTCAAAAACCCAAAAAAACAGGTTTTTTCTAATCTAAATCTTCAAATATTGCATGACTACGTAAAGACTGTTTAAAATTAAAATATCTTCGAAACTATGGAATATAAAAATTTTTCTCAAGAGATCTTTTTTTTAGAAAATTTTATCACCTACAAAAAAGGTCCTTAACATTATTTATTTATTTTGCATCTTTATCAAGATATAAGCAAATAAAAAGGTCTCAATTTTTTGATGAAGCTTAAAAAAAAATTCTACTGGTTTTTTTTTTTTAACTAGTGAGTTAATTATTTTTTTTATAATTCTGATTGATAAATACAGACAAGTACCACCACTTCCTGGTCTGACGAAAAACGGTCGTCGAGTAGTGGTGATGCGAGCAGCCCATGCGCAAATCCCAACGCCAAATGTCTCGGAAGCGATGAAACTGGTAATGATGGTCGGTGATATGCGACTGAAGGATGAAATAGTCGGTGTAGCCGGTGACGTTTACATACTGGATGCTTCTATCGCATCGCCGCAGCACTTTACAAAATTTACACCGACCCTCGTGAAGAAATTCTTGATCTGCGTGCAGGAAGCATATCCCGTCAAACTAAAAGAGATTCATGTGATAAATGTCAGCCCAATTGTCGACACAATCGTCAACTTTGTCAAGCCATTTCTCAAAGAGAAAATTCGCAATCGAATATTTATGCACAGTGACCTGAAAACACTATATCAGTACATACCAAAGGAAATACTGCCCTCAGAGTACGGTGGTGATGCCGGACCAATTCAATCCATTCATGGTAAGGAAAAAAAAATCCTCCTCCACCTGCAGACACATTAAAATCCCTTTCTATCATTTTTACAATTACAGAGGCTTGGTTAAAAAAATTAGAGGCCGAGAAAGAGTGGTTCAAGGAGCAAGAGGCATTAAAATCGAATGAGGCACTGAGACCAGGCAAGCCAAAAACTCAGGATGATTTATTTGGAATAGACGGTTCATTTAGACAATTGTCATTCGACTAAACCACCTAGACAATCAATTGGAAACGGAAGAAAAAAAATGTTTCACTGGGGAGAATTATGGGCTTACTGCATTTAATGCATCAACAGATGTGGTATTACATAATAAAAATCATGCAGCAACCGGGAAGAAATAAATAAGCAAGACAAAAAAAAACAAACATATTTTATAAACATAAAAATACCTGTTGTATATTTATGCTTTTAACTGAGAAAATCGTATATACAATATTGACAAATAAAATATTAATTAAATTAAGCGGTTAGAGAAAAAGGGAGAGAGTGCCGGCAAATTATAATACAGAGAGGGAGTTAAATGATATATAATTGTATTCCCCTCTTATCCATCGAGACGGAGAGGATGTAGACGAGTCGATGAGAAGGAGAAGACGTGCACAGACAAAATCAGTCGATGCTGTCGACGTTGTGAGTGACGATTGACTTAATATCTCGTGTCAAAAACCTTTTGAATCAATTTAATTAAATGAATAATTTTGGTGCTGAAAAGCCCGAGTAAAATTTGGCTCACTTACAGTCATATTGGCACATTGAATAATTTTAATTAAATTAATAAAAGTGATTTTTCATCTTGGAGTTGCGTGAGATACTGAATTTTTTTCTTTTTCGTATAACATATTAACAGTAGGAGATTAAATTTTGTGTATAGTATTGGGCGGTGTGTAGCAGTGTAAAGATAAGAAAAACGGAAAAAGGGACATTCTCTCACGTGAAATCACTTGGAGAACGAGATTCTGCATTCCGCATAAAGTAGCGCGCAACTGTCTCATTGCTTTTGCATCATTTATCTTGGTTGGATTTTCATTGGTGTAATTTTACTGCACGCAAGTGGGATTCAATCGGCAGTACAAGTTATTTATGGCCTTCGAGAAGACAGTGACTATGGTATAAAAATCATCATTTAGAAAGGGAAACATCAATCAAACGTGAGTTTCAATGCAATATAAATTTTTTGTCATCAATTACACAGTTAATTGATTTAATTTGTTCTTCTAGAGCTTGGTCTCATGTGAGATCAAGGCAAACACAGTCACTAAATAATGATTTGAAGGTATACTTTCAACTTGACGCAATCAACAACATTAAAAAAAATTTTTTTGAAGGATTATTAATCTGAAAAATCATCATGCAACCCGGCAGAGTCTTCATTTTTGCATTGGTACGTCTGGATATAAAAATTCTAAGAAATTTTCTCGATACTACAAGCATATATTAGTCATGTCGTTGGGATTTCCGTGTGACGTGCGTCAATATTCATGGCAAATATGTGATGACAAGACTTTTTCTTCACATTTCCGGTGTTTAAACAGCCACACCACTTGCTCACAGACATTTTTAGCGTTTTAGTTAACCAAGAGAATAATTTTTTTTAAGGTTCTCGGATTCCCCATATTACTGCACAGCTCGCCAACCCTCAGCGTGCAGCCATCAGCGGTGCGTCACAGTGATTATTCCAAGGTTTTGGAGCTCTCACTGTTATTTTACGAGGCTCAGCGCTCTGGCAAACTCCCCGAAGACAATCGAATACCCTGGAGGGCTGATTCAGCTCTCGAGGACCACGGAGAACTCGGGGAAGACCTGACCGGAGGTTATTATGACGGTAAATCTTGAATTTTCCATTGTACTCATCCGCAATCCCTGATTAAACGATGACTTTTCAGCTGGGGATTTTGTTAAATTTGGATTTACCATGGCTTCCACGACAACCTTGCTCGCCTGGGGTGCTGTAAGTTGGCCCGATGCTTACTCGGCTGCCGGACAGCTTGAGGAACTTCGAAAGTCAATTAAGTGGGCAACTGATTACTTCATCAAGTGTCACGTCAGTGAGAATGTCTTCTATGGCCAGGTTGGGGATTTTACGGCAGATCATACCTTCTGGGGCAGGCCTGAAGAACTGAATACCACTCGGCCAGCCTACAAGATTGATTCTGATCATCCAGGTTGATATATTTTCTTCTTTTAAAGCTTGAAAATTTTTTTATTCAAAAAATTTAACGCATTTAATCTGTCTGTCTCGCTGCAGAACCTAAAATAAAAAATATCATGATTATGTTCGGGTTGTAAAGTTTTTTTATTTAATCAATTGAACAATAGATACAAGAAAAATTTGTATTCAACGCCACTAGTCACGTCACGACAGCGTGCGCATGCAATTTTAATTTACTTACGATCATTTATGCTCTGACTGCGGTTACATTAGTTGCTTTTGTATTCAATGGAGTACGCTAAAACGTCATTTGACGATGAGAGAGCGCATGCAGATGGACGTGCATTGAAAAGATACTGACCAGAGAGATTAAGTTCTTACGTAAAAATACTGCACTTGCTGGTATGTCTCAATCTCAACTTTCTTCGCCAGGTTCCGATCTTGCTGGTGAGACTGCAGCTGCCCTGGCCGCCACGAGTATCGTTTTCAGACACTCTGACTTGGCCTACAGCGCCAAATGTCTCGATCACGCGCGACAGCTCTATAAATTTGCCAATACTTATCGAGGTTTGTATCACGAGTCCATCCGCAGTGCTGCACAGTACTATGAGAGCACTGACTATGGTGATGAGCTGGCTTGGGCAGCACTGTGGCTCTTCAAGGCCACCAATGAGTCCAAGTATCTGGAGGATGCTGAGCATCACTATCATCACTTCCACTTGAAGGAACGCCCGAATGAATTTTTCTATAACAAAAAAGTTGCCGGTGTTCAGGTTTGTCTTCTTCTAGATGTTAAAAAAAGACTTAAAACTAACAACAACTACATTTTAGAACATTTTGATGAGATAAAAAAAAAATTTTTTTTTTGAAAATTTTCAAAGGGGTACCCCTTAGGAATCTAGCGATTTTCGTGATTTTTTCAGTCTTTCGACGATAACTCGGTAGATAAAAAAGTTAACAAAAAATGTTATGAGACATAAATGATAGAACGTTAAAATATCTACAAAAAACGTTAAATAAACTTTTTTGTATCTTTCGTAGTTTATGAGATATTACTGGTTTTTGAAAATTTTTATTTTTTAAAATATCTCGAAAAAAAATCAAAATATCAAAAAAATGTACTTCACATTTTTTATAGAAAATAAAATTCCTCATCTTTTATGTTCCGTAGTATATTTCGTTATCTCAATTAGTTACCGAGTTATCGATAAAAAACCAAAAAAAATTCGAAATCGACGAGATTTCCGAGACGATATATGTACTCTTTTGAAAAATTCACAAAAAAATTTTTTTATCATTACTAAACGTTAAAAAATTCATTTTTAATATGAAAAATACTTGGTAATTGTTTTTATAAGCATATAGGTGTTTATTGCCGTGATATGACTCATATCCTGCTTGCCAAGACTGTCATCTGAATCCTGCAGGTTCTCCTGGCGCAATTGGCGGGACAAAGGGAGTATCAGAATGCCGTGAAGGCCTTCTGCGATTTTTCCGTCCGTCAACAGGAAAAAACACCCAAAGGACTGCTGTACATTGACAAATTCGGAACCCTCTGTCACGCTGCCAACGTTGCCTTTGTCTGCCTGCAGGCTGCGGACATCCCGGGCGTTGGAGATCCGCAGGAATATCGAGAATTTGCTCGGGAGCAAATTGATTACATGCTTGGAGGCGCAGGTAATTTTATCTAAACATAACACACCAAGAAATATCTCGCTCTAAAGTCGTGACGGGGAATTTAAACAGTGTTTTTATCATTCAGGGCGAAGCTATGTCGTTGGTTGGGGCAAAAACTCACCAACCCAGCCCCACCATGCTGCCTCAAGCTGTCCAAACCGGCCGGCAACGTGTGGGTGGCCGGATTTTTATCGCAAAGCACCAAATCCACAAGTTTTGCTTGGCGCATTAGTCTCTGGGCCAGATGTAGCTGATAAATTTCTTGATCACCGTGAAGAGTATATTTACACAGAGGTGACCTTGGATTATAATGCCGGATTTACCAGTGCTCTCGCCGGATTACTACAGCTGCAGATCAATGAAACAACTGTCGACCACTGATCAAACGCGAAATCCATGAAAAAAAAAAAATTTCTTCGTATTTTATATAACAATAATCAGCATAATTATGACATTTATTCAAAGCTTTAATTATTATGTTGAGATTTCAACATTTCTGACGCGCATCAATTTGCCACAGGCTGTGTGTGATAAAATATTTTTTAATTTTTTAATTGCTTTTAAAGTATTTTTGAATCAATAAATTCAACAGCTTTTTAAAATATCCTGTATCTTCTGTCAAATTTTTAGGATACATCATAAAAAATATATAAATCCATTCATTTGGAATTAATATTACGGATGGAAGCGATTGTTGATGGAAAAACAAAGACTTCAAGCAATGCCTGTTATTGAAATACCACATCCGGAGTCTCCAATTACAATAATAGTACTTACGTGCGTCCGCAGACCTGAAGGCAAGTCAGTCCAAGGCTGTAGAGTTGGTTGTGGATTGAAAACTCTGGTGAAATTTGTGATAAAACCTTGCATGACATAAAAAATCCTTGAATATCCTCAAACAAAATTATTTCCACCATCTAAAACAAACGGAAGAAAAAATTTTCTTACTTAATTAAACTTTCCTTATTGACTTGCAAAAAAAAATCAATTAACTCACCATGCGATTTTGCCGATTTCAACAAAAATTTAAGTGGACATTTCTACTAGTTCTTCTATCTCAAGAATTAATTCTAAAAAGTGCATCAAGTTGTAAGTCATTGAATTGTTTTTTATCAAAAATTATTTCAATTATTTATATTTATTTTACTGAAAAAAAGATGAAGCAAGCAGTACAAATGCCCCACGAGGATGTAGTTTCATCAAATGCAAGAGCGATGAGCAATGTGTAAACCGTAAATTCTGGTGCAGATATCCACCGTGTCCAAATATGATGTATTGCGCAAAAACTCGAAGAGGTTACTCAAAAAAAAAGCATACCTCTCTCCAAGAATTCCAGGGGATAAATTTAAATTCCAGAGTCCCGGCGAGGTCCATCATCCTGCGAGACAGTGAGGTGCAGCAAGGGTCACTTGTGTCTCGTGATAGCTCGTCACTGCAGCTGGCAAGGCTGCAAGGACGAGGTGGCAAGATGCGTGTCAGAAATGGAGTATCACGACGGCCCGGCCTCTTGCGCCGGTTTCAAGTGTCCCTCGGGGCAAGAATGCATCCTGCGGGAGACTTTGTGCACAATGACACCCTGCAAACTGCTCAAAAGCTGCGTCAGCAAAAAAGGTCCATAGTAAAAAAAAACACAGCCACTTAAAAAATTAATAAAACAATTTTTTATTCCAGAAGTTCATGGTTACCTGGACAAGTGCAAGTCCTTGGGATGTCTTTCAGCGCACGAGTGCTTCCTGCGACACTTAGGGGACTCCTGTAGCAGCTCGCAGTGTAGTTACGAACCCGATTGCACCGCTAAAGACGGTAAATGGCCCTGTAACCGTCATAACTGTCACCGCGGCCAAAATAATCGATGGAACTAGAACAATTGTCGTTTGTTAGAGGTGGAGTTGATGATCAATGAGAAATGTCGAGGTTGGATCTGTCCTGTGGGCCAGGAATGCACTGCTATAGCCCAAGGACCGTGTGTCGGGCGGGAATGTCGGATTTCACGAGCTTGCCAGGGCAAAATCGCAACACTGCACGGTCAAGCTAAGAAAACAACTGACAAAATAGTATTCAAATCAACTGGCTACACTGGATCACCTTTGCCAACGCGAATCAACCTGCAGAATCGTTCAAACGCATCGATAAAACAGCCCAAAGAAACTTCAGCGTCACTTCCTGCATGGATGGAGTTTCTTAAACATGAAATTGGGACTGAGGCTGTGAAAATTTGGATTAAAAAAGCGGAAGAAGGTAACAATTACACGGTGAGTGATTTTAATTGAGTTAATTTTGGGGAAAGTCACTTGACACTGACTGAAATCAATCGCATTTGTGGGTTTTTATCAGGAGTTTCATCGGTGGTTGGAGTCTGCAAAGGATCTGCTGGGTTCCAAGGCTTACCAGCTGTGGTTGGATGATGTTCGAGCCATGACAGTGAATAATCATGCATTTCAACAGTGGTTATCATCACCGACAACGCGCAGTCCATCGTTGAGCGAGCAAACAACACCATTGAAGGTAAATACCGCGATGACTATTGCAGTCATGACCTTTTAAATGACTTTTAAACGTTGTTTATGCATTGCAGAGCTCGCGCGATAGAAAGGCCGAAGGGATTTTCGAGACTCAGAGCATCATGAACCCGACGTATCAGCGTCAGGGCATGAATATTCCGGCTAGGAGCCTTCCACGAGTTATTCCATACCTTTTTACACCTGGCGGACACGGTTCTCCACCTGCTAACCACCATTTAGGGTACTATATCCTTCCGCCAGTTGACTATCACGCTGCAGGACGGGCTAACAACTCGCAACTTAACCCGAGAGATCTTCTCAGACAACTTGTCGATGATTCCGAAGCCTTGGGAATGAAAAAAAAAATTTCTCTCATAAGTTTGCTGCGGATTTTGAGAGAGGAAAGACTTTTGTATCAAGAAGTAGTGAATAAGGTTGGGTTTTGTCGATAGAAAGTGTTTAAGAGATAATTATTATTTTAATTTGTTATTTGCAGACTCGAGAGCTGGTTTCAAGGGTACGACCTCTGTTGCCAACGTCAGACCTTGACGAACTTTTGCAGAAGTTTGGAAGTAATACGACTGATGTTTCTAACTTGTCTTGGAGTGTGATGGAGCCACGAACATTGAATGAAAATATCGGAAATTCTAGTGACGATGAGGGAAAAAATATCGAAGTACTTGCCGACTATTCAGATGATAATGTTACAGAATTTGTTTTCGTCGAATATGATGATTCAACTGGTATTCAATTAAATCAAACAATTCCACGAATTGTTATACGAGTAGAAAACAATTTTCAACCACCTATGAGTAAGTTTATTAATTTTAATCCGGTATTTTATAGGTGATTTAATGAAATTTTAATTTTATAATAATTCTAGGAATTGGAGAAATTCAAATAAATCATGATCAAGACGTGTCGGAAAGAGTGTCAAATATTTCAGCGGGTATTAGTCCTGATGAATATTATATGGATGATTTGTATTATAGTTTAAAAGTTCCAGAAACTGATGCAAATATGTCTACTACAAAGTTTCAAACATTTAGAGACATTAATCATTGATATAAATTTGATAGATAAATTATTTAAATGGATTTTTTTTGAGACATTTCTTCTCTTTCAAACGGTTGAATAAATATTTCAGTGTGTAGGGAATCAGCTGAATGATTTTTTTTTCTTTCATGAAATAATCAAATTTATGTGACTATATTTGGTAAAATGTAATTAAAGCCATTAATGCAAAATAATTATAGTTAATGGACTTAAAAAAATGGACTTGTACATGAATGGGAGAAAAGGTCAGATGGATTATCTATTGCAAAGCCGTATTACTGTCTAGTGATCAATCATAAGGTATTTTGAAATAAAAAATAATAAGAAATAAATCAATTTTTCAGAGTAATTTGTTTGAATCACGGCTTTGATCTGGTTTTTCGTCATTTATGCCTGCAACATATAAATTGTTTTTATGGTTTTCCACGTGTGAATTAAATTTAGAAGAAGAAAAGAGATTGGTCTAAACTTGGATGAACAGTGATATTCTGTGAGTGTGCAAAAGAGGCCCAACCAGAGAATGCCGGAGAAGGTGAAGAGGTGGTCTCTCTGTCGAATATCGCGAAGCGTAGGAGAATGCAGCCGTTGAGAGAGGATCCAGTCGCTTTCTGGTCGTCCACAGTTGAGGACAACACCTGGAGCCTTGTCACTACAACCTCGAAACACTCAATTATACCCTCCAACTCAACAATTCATTTATAACTACAAGGTAACATTTTTTTATTATAATATAAAATTTTTTTTTCATCATTTCTTGTCAATTAAAATGAAGTTAATAATTTTTTTCATATAAAAAAATACTTTTACAATTAGTAGAAAAATTATTAAGTTGGAAAAAAAAATTTTTTTCTCGTGATAAGAGGTTTTTATCGATGGGAATGTTAGGTTTGATTGATTTTTTTTCATTGTTTGTTGTTATTTAAATTTATGTCTTGCTCGCGCGCTCTTTCTAAACAGTGATATCCATTGCGTGACTCTTCGTGTGGCCAATTACACAACATAATATAAAAAAAAATAGAAAAAGTGAGAAAAATAAACTTGGAGACAAAATTATATGTATTTTAAAAGACCTTCTTGCTGAAGTAATGAGGACAGTGTTAGTACAGGTGAACTATGAAATTATAATATTACTTAATTATGCGAATGATTTTTGTATGGGTAATAGAATGGAAAATTCTTTGTGTGTCTGTCTCTGATGATGAAAGAAAAAAAAATTATGCATAAAAATAATTTCACATGCAAATATATATATAAAATTGAAGGAAACACAGAGAGTGAAAGATAAAAATGAAAATGTATTTCCCTTCATTTAGATGGCTAAATTCTTCCGGGTATTCACCTGTATTACAACATATTACTCTAAGTAACTACTCACGCATACATATAAATTATTTTTCTCTTGAAATAACAAATGTGAAAACAGTCCATCAACTTTTGATTGTTAATTGTACAATTTCCCGTTAAAAAAAAAAAAATGTGGTCATCAGAAGGCCATTATAATGTGTATATGCATAACTCATTAAATTGAGATATCTTTGTACAGATAAAATAATTCCACGAGAACAATCAGCAGCTTTTTTTTCCTGCTTCAATAATCATTGATAATTGATGATTATGAATATATAATTGCCAATATATATGTGTGTCGTCAGATATTATATTTTTAGAGGTTGAAAAACTATTCTCACTTGAAATTTAATTGAACACTACGTCAAAACGTTAGAAATACTTATTACATAGTGTATAAGAATTATGAATTCTTGTATTATCGTGATACTTTCATCGTAATTGCATACATTTAACTTAAATTTTCTCCATTCTAGTCATTGGATATTCATCACTGACCCGGTAATTTATTGGAAATCCCGTATTAATTATCATTTTTCAAGTGGATATATTCTTCACACTGTATTTTCCTAGTTCCGGCCACGCTTTTTTTTTTTTTCTAATTATATGAGAGATTAAAAATGCTACAGATAGATTTTTGAAATATATATTAACATATTTCTGATTGAAGAAGACATTGATATTGGCCTTCGAAAATGTGAGAAATATTTTAAAAATTTAATTTAACAACTAATCCATCGAAAATAAGAGTCTTTCGTAATAAACTTCACGTTCTCATATGTGTATCTCGGTTCTCGGTCAGTGAACGTAACGGTGTTACGACTTTGCCTGCGGCAAAAATGCTAAATTCAATATATGAACATCATAAAGGTATAATCGAGCGTAGAAAACTTGTTTGTGCATCCACGCACGTTTAGCAACTCAAGGTCTATCTCCAAAAATAGTCAAAATTTTCCGAAAAAATCAACATAGGAAAAAAAAAATTAAGAAATAAAAATTCCAACAATGGCAATACACATCAGGGTGTAACTTCTCTGTGCGTGAGAACATTTTGGAATGAGGGGAAATGTATTCATTTCTACTAAGAATATAAAAATGTTCGACATCACTGTGTATAGAAAGCAAACTCTACTTTTTCTCATGTAATTTTTTTATCACTCTATATATACGTATTTCTTCTATAAATAATTAAAAATCACCTATATACATATAATAATTCATGTAAATTATATAAGTCAGAATAACGACATATAAATTTGACTTTTAATTATCTACTATAAAAAAATATATAGATAAACGAGTTGTTAAATATTGTTACACCACTTAAAGTTATTTAAGGCATAATTTCTCTTTGTTAAAAAAATTCTAGATGAGCTGCAATTGTCCATTAGCCACGGCGACAGGGCCAACATTAGCTTCAACCTGCGGTGGACCATCATTTATGCTGTTCATGGGCCTACTCGAGGTATTTCTGCGCAGTCAATGTGACCTCGAGGACCCCTGCAACCGTCCAAAGCCACCAGACCGTATGGAATCAAGGTTAAGAGCCTTTATAACTAATAATTTAATTCTACAACCATAAAATAAATACTCTGACTAACGTAAAAATTCAAAATTAAATGCTCGTTAATTTTAAAATCCATTGTTAAGTAAAATCTGCAAATTTCTCAACCACCAGAGTATATTACACATGCACAAATCTTTAGCAAAAAGAGACATAACCTTGAATAAAAAATATATAACGTTTTTTTCTGATATTTTAAATTTTTAAAAACAGTTCTAGTGAGTTTGAGTGATCTCTAACCAAAGCCTCGAGGCATTTTCGCAATTATCCAGATCGAGAATTCGATTATGATGCACGACGGATGACGTCGTTGTTGATACTTTCTCTTTCAACAAAATCTAGATTCATGCATCAAACTAGCTCACGATCTGTATTGACCTCCTATTAACTCACAGCCCCCACAATATCTAAATCAAGACTTATTTCCCTCTTTTAGCTATGACTTTGTAGTTATCGGTGGAGGAAGTGGTGGAGCAACTGTGGCAGGGCGTCTCGCCGAGGAAGACAAGTATTCAGTGCTTTTACTGGAGGCCGGACTGGATGAGCCAACAGGCACGCAGATACCCTCGTTCTTCTTCAACTTCCTTGGCACCGACATCGATTGGCAGTACTCTACCGAGCCGGAAGACGAGGCCTGTCTCAACAAAGAAGGCAGAAAATGTTACTGGCCACGAGGAAAGGTTTGTGTCCTTTAAACTATCTGATAAAAAAAAAAACACTCAATTGTAATAATTTTTTTAAGGTTCTTGGAGGCACAAGCGTGATGAATGGCATGACATACATGCGAGGATCGAGAAAGGACTACGACGATTGGGAGCGACAGGGTGTTACAGGCTGGTCCTACCAGGATGTCCTTCCATTCTTCTTGCGCAGCGAGGACAATCAGCAAGTTAACAGCATGGACTACGGCTATCACGCAACAGGTGGACCATTAACTGTCACGCAGTTTCCGTATCACCCACCACTGAGTCTGGCTCTCATCGACGCTGGAAAAGAGCTGGGTAATTATATTCACCAGTCGACCAGTGTGGTATTTTACGTAATCAAAAGAAACAACGGAAATATTATAAACTAACTGTGCACACAGGCTACAACAACGTGGACCTCAACGGCAGGACTCATACCGGTTTTGCGATCGCTCAAACAACTTCGAGAAATGGCTCGAGATTGTCAACCGCACGTGCTTTCATCCGTCCCGCCAAGAACCGACGTAATTTGCACGTTATGTTAAACTCTACGGTCACTAGAATCATCTTCGACCACAACAAACGCGCTATAGGTGTTGAGTACGTTCACGACAATCAACTCAAGCGTGTTGACGTCCGCAAGGAAGTTATCGTGAGCGGTGGTAGGTGGAATAATTAATTAATTAATCAATTACAACGAAAATAGCATTAGTAATGCCAACGGATGTATAACATTTATTTCTTCTTCAGTAATCTATTGATAATTCGGTAAATAAGCGAGATAACGAAAAATTTTATGAGAAGTAATTAATAGAAAATTTAATTTCCTACAAAAAATAACGAATACATTTTTTTCATATTTTTATAAATTTTCGAGATATTTAGAAAAAAAAAGAATTTTAGTATCTCAAAAATTAAGAGAGATCAAAATTTTTTGTATATAACTTAATTTTAAGGTTTGTTTTGGATTGATTTTTAGGTGCCGTTAATTCCCCACAAATTCTCCTAAACTCTGGCATTGGACCGCGAAAAGAGCTGGCAGCAGTGGGAATGCCAACAGTGCATGATTTGCCAGGTGTTGGAAAGAACCTGCACAATCACGTTGCATATGCATTGGCTTTTACTATCAACGACACGGATACAACTCCACTTAATTGGGCGACAGCCATGGAGTATCTTCTCTTCAGGGATGGATTGATGTCTGGAACTGGTAAACGATCCTTTTTACCATTTATTTCACTGTATATCCGGCCTGTGCCACTTTGTTTCGGTTTTTCCACGAGATTTCCATGTTTTTTTACATCATTCTGGAATATTTCTGCACGTAAGAGAGCTCTAGTACTGGAGAAAGCCCTGACGATTGCGTAAATGTGATCTCGTTTAATGATGATAACGAAGCAGCAGATTAATTCGGATACATTTCTAATGATCTCAATTATACCACACTTATTTTCCCGCCATTAAATGAGACTATTTCTTATTTGCCGCAGGAATTTCCGAGGTAACAGGAATGATCAACACCAGATATGCCAATTCGCAGGATGACCATCCGGATATTCAACTGATTTTCGGCGGATACCTTGCAGACTGTGCAGAAACGGGAATGGTGGGCGAGAAAAAAGGCAACAAACGTTCAATTTACGTAATTCCAACTCTACTGCATCCAAAAAGTCGTGGTTATCTGCGTTTAAGAAATAATAATCCCCTGTCAAAGCCTATGATCTATCCAAAGTACCTCACTCACCCTGAGGACGTGGCCAGACTCATTGACGGCATTAAATTCGCAATTCGACTGATGGAGACGCGAACCCTGGCCAAATATGGCATCGAATTGGACCGAACTCCGGTGAAGGGTTGTGAGAAACTGAAATTCGGCTGCGATGCCTACTGGGAGTGTGCCATGAAGCGTGAAACTGCTCCGGAAAATCATCAAGCTGGCTCGTGTAAGATGGGCCCACCCAATGACCGTCTAGCCGTCGTGGACAATCAACTGCGGGTTTATGGTGTGCAAGGCGTCAGAGTGGCTGATACCAGTGTCATGCCAAAGGTCACATCTGGCAATACAAATGCTCCGGCTATTATGATTGGCGAACGAGCTGCTGATTTTATTAAAAGAACATGGTCCTAGATTTTCATGATTTTTGGAATAATTTTAATTTTTTTCTTGTAAGGCTAAATGAAATATATATGTGTGTACATATATTTATAGGTGAATTGCTGTTTCAATTTGATGAAAAAAAAAAATCTTGATGTCAGAATTTTTTTTTTTTTTTTGAAAATTCTTATTTTTTAAAATATCTCGAAAACAAAGGGAATTATAAGAAAAATTTATTCTACATTTTTTGTAGAAAATTTAATTTTCTATCATTTAACTGTCATAATATTTTTAGCTATCTCGCTTAGTTTTCGAGTTATCGCAATATTAATGAAAAAAAAAAATGTATTATATGCTTTTTTGTTGTGATATATATAGTGACGTAAAATACGTAGAATGTGAGGTTTTATATCGTTTAAGCGGTGAAGATAGTGGTGACGTTCGGGCATTTGTCCAACAAGAAGCATATAGACATTGGCTTTCAAGTCTTTTCTTCATCAGTCTGGCCCATCGATTTTTCTTTTGCGCCGCGACGTCAGAGCTCAAAAGCTCCGGCGACCACTCAATGCACCGTGACCTTTATTAAAGTCTATTTTTATGTCTTAATAAATAGGAAAGGCAGTATAGTACAGGACACACACTTTTGTATGGACACAAATTCGCCTTGGGCATATTGAAATTTGAAATAGCCCGCTGGTGTGCGCATGAGCGCCGCCACTCGGCCCACACTGCAACCCCATTTTACACACACACAAACACACACGGATCAGTTGGCCGTTAAAACTCGATACGATAAGCTGTTAGTTGATTTTATAAACATTTTTTCGCTTATTTTAAAACTTATTTGTTGTTTTAACAGTATATTAGATAATTTACGTGCTGTTAACAAAATGGAGTCAGCTATCCTGGACTTGGAGCAAAGTGTGAGTATTTAAACGTTTAAACGTTTGCAAAGCATTTCTAACCTAGTTTAACCAATTAAAGAACCCATTAGTACTCTAGAATTTAATCTATTTTATATGGAAATAATCGACTTAAAGGTGCACAGAGCAAATGGAAAACTCGCCTCGATCACTTGGAAGATTGAGACGTTTGAAAAAGAATTTCCAGATCCTGACAATGAGGTAGTAGTGACTAGTAGTTAGTTGTAACAATATCAATTTTTATCGCTAATTTTAATTATAGTTATCTGTGCTGAGACTCATTCGATCTGTGGCCCAGGTCAAAGAGGAATATAAGACCTTAAGACAGGAAATTCATGAAGTTCAATTACTTCAAAAGCAATTGACAGATTCCCTGAAAACTCAGGTGTTGCAAGTACAAGGACGATTTAATACACTGAAACATAGAATTGTAGAGCACAAGCAAAAAATTCCTCAACTAAAATATGAGTCGTAAGGCCTTTAAATTTAACGTAATATATTTTTTTTCTTTCATTATGTTATTTCTACTTGAAAAACCGTATTTTTTCTACTTTTTTTACATGCTTCTAGTATTAACTTGTTAGACCTATCAATTTTTTATTATTTCTTCAACTAACAAGGTATACAATTAATCAATTTCCGATGTATCATCTATACACTCGAATATAATCAACAAAAAGTTTAGATGTAAGCAATATTTCTCCATAGGTTGTAAACACGAAAAATCTTTTATTGTTGTGTCTAGGAACGTTTCTATGGTAATGAATAATCGTAAAAAAAATCATGACCAAAACTTTTAGCCTTTGCAAAATTCTAGTTAAATCTTAATGCACAACTATTGTAATTAGATAGAGACTTTAGTGTATAAGAAAATTAGCCAAATGAGAGAAGAATGGTCTGGAACGCATTCTCAATGTGCCAAACAATTAATTTTATAAAAAAAATCCATTTGGTAAGCGATATATATATTTTTTTTTATTTTATATAAGCACATGTCTGTCAATACATCATACCATAATTGTCTTGATGTATTATCATCATTGTTTAACCTGTCAATTATAAGTCGTTGAATTGTGAAAGATTTATTCCGTGTGTTCATCGAATGGAAGAGCGAATTGAAGGCCTGTATTTTTCTTCCGTTCAATAATTTGTCAAAGTTATTGCTCGACTGCATTATAATTATCATTCATGCATAAATCTAATGCATTAACAAAGAGCTCGAAAGAGTTTTTAACTATTGTACAATCTCATATAAAATTTATAGAATCCATAGAACTCGGGAGGAACAAAAAAAAATCAAAAAATCAAAGTTTCACATTTTAGAACCAATTAAATTAATATATCAGTCACAAACACATAATTGCTCAATGTATTTATCGATTATTCAAAGGAAAAAAAAATTCTAACCGTTCTCTAATCTCAAAAATTGATGATATATATTATACTGTCTGTTAAATAAAATTTGAACGTAGTAAAACACGAGTCGAGCTACTTATTATTAGTGTTAATAATTAAGATGAGCTTTTACTTGTCTAATTATCAGGCTAGTTTGTCATTTAGAACTAGTTCATGCCTCGTTGGAAGTGTTTTAAATACTGGAGAGAGAGTTGAGAGTGTCTCGAGACGAGTTTTTCCTCGTCTGGATGCAACACACGCAAGTCAAGGCTGTAACACGAGGTTATAGACCTTTCTCTCTTTCTCACCTTCTCGTTCTATATACCGAGGCGTTGTCTGTGACACATACAATGCCAAAACGTATGAGCAAGCCAAAAAAAAAAAGAAATTCCACAATTTCCTGTTTCATTTTTTTTATCACTGGCAGTCGATCACGAGAGAATATTTTTCCTATTACTCTATTATCTTAAAATATTTATTCCAAGTTTCCGCGTGACTCATGCACTTCTCTTGACCACTGAGAAATCGATTGTTGGTGAATTAATGAGCTGTATAATTTTTACCACCGTTTCAAACCTATTTTTAACCCACCAACTGTAATTTCATAGTTTATATAGGCACTAGACATGAATTTTCATTATCAAGAGCAATTAAATATCATGTTTTTATTTTATTCTCATTTTTTAAACACCTCACAAAGGTCATTAATATTCACTGAGGTGGAAATTTGCGGCTGTGACATCGCGAAAGCGAATCCTCATGCTCAGAAAAGCATCAGAGAAATTATATGCAAGCGATTTCCTTTTCATTTCTCAACACTGTCACATTTGTTTGTTTTTTTTTTTCTTGTCAGAATAACATTCTAGGTCAATTTAACTTTACTTCAGGAGAAATTTGTCCACAAGATTCTTTTGTACACCGGCCAAAAATGATCAAAAAACATCAATCGATCCTACCACACTTTCACGTGTATCTTCATGAATACGTATAGATGGAAACATGACAGGAAAGAAATGATCAATCGAAATTAAAGACAATTATTTGAGTAAAGGCGCTCCAATGACCTACTCCCACACACGTGAAGCTATCATACTCCTTTCCCGAGCTTCAAGAGGGGCCTCAAAGTCGAGTTCAGTCGTTGGCAATCGGCGCGCACGACCGGTTGCACTTTATACTTGTGCTCTGGGTGTGTGATACAGGTTTTTCACCACGATACAGTTATTTAAGTGAATAATAATATAACTATTGGCTCACAATTGTCGGGCTATTCAAGTCGGAAAAAACACCGAAATACTGACTTGAATAATAAAACTACATTCTATTGTTTTGTCTAATAGAATAATCTGCATATTCATTAATTCAAACGAATAGTTGCATTGGAATGCATATTTAAGAGCTCACTTAAAAGCCAGATTTCCATTGTTTAAGTGAACAGTAGTATTTCGCGGACATGATGAGAAAGATCCTTGTGATTTTTGCCTTTCTTCTCGGCTGCTCTCTAGTCTGCCATGTCCAAGGTCATGGGAGATTGATCGAACCGCCCTCCAGGGCTTCAATGTGGCGCTTTGGCTTTGATACACCGCACGATTACAACGACCACGAGAGCTATTGCGGTGGATTCACACGACAATGGCAGAGAAATTCGGGAAAATGTGGAATTTGTGGAGATCCCTGGGATGTAAAATTAGTAAGTCACACTATTTCATTAGGAAATTGTTTTCATAAATAAAAAAAAAAAATAATTTTTTTCTTTTTTGTCGTCAGCCAAGAGCTCACGAGGCAGGTGGAACGTATGGCAAGGGAATAATCGTGCGAAAGTATCCAACAGCCTCGGAAATACCGATAAAAATCGAGTTAACGGCAAATCATCGTGGCTACTTTGAATTTCGAGTGTGTCCTATGAAAATTGCAGGCAAAGAGGTCAGTCAAGAGTGTCTAGACAAATATATCCTAAAAATGGCCAATGGAACAACAAAATATTATCCTGGACCGGGTAATCGAGTGTTTGAAAGCTCATACATGCTTCCCAATGGTCTGCAGTGCGCTCAGTGTGTCCTCCAATGGAAATATACTGCTGGAAATAATTGGGGTGACTGCGGAAACGGTTCAAGTACGACAATAGACATAACGTTTTTTTAAAGGCTGCGCACTTCCCACGCTAAAACATTACGATTAACGGCATTTATCACCCACATCTTCTGCCGTGAAGGATAAAAAAAAATTAATATTCAGAGAACAAACGGAGTTTAGAAAGTTGCGCTTGAAACATTTGGTGTTACATAAACAATAATTGTTGCGTGTTTTGTGCAGGTGCCGTTGGATGTGGTCCACAGGAGGAATTTCGAGGCTGTGCTGACGTAACAATTGGCGATAACGTTCCTCCACTGCCATCACCGCCGCCAAAGAGGAAGCCGACTCCCAGCGGAACGCAATTGCCGGGTCGAGGAACTGCCGATGTGTCTGAAGATGATGAATGGACTCCGGTGTCAACGGACCTTCCCGAAACATCTGAATTTATTTGGTATTTCAGTTTTATTATTGCGGGCGCGTGCTTCCTCGTGGTTGTCGCTGCTCTGGCATTGCTCTATGGCTACTACTATCACGCCGAGCGGGCAAAGCAGTGGCTCATGGCTCGCCGACGTGGAGATCAACAAATTCCAGCGCCAGTTGCACCACCACGTCAAAAAAGACTTTCAACCAGTAATCTCTATCTTTAAATCATCATTATTCCACAACAATTCAAATCATTTTTGTATATAATTAATCGCTATTTATTCCAACGTTTTTTTTTTTTTATATACTGTATGCGTAATCGATGAGGGATTTAATTAAAAAAGATGAAAATCATGAATAATTCATGTTACTTTTTATTTATAAGCAAATCACGGAAGCTCTGATTGCTCATAGGTTCGACATGATCAATCGTTGAGTTGCCATTTTTTGCTGGCGCGCCAGCAGATTTTGCTACACTCCTTGGAATCATTGACAACATAGTTCTGGGCATCCCGAAATGGCTTCTACTTACATTGGACCCGCCCAGCGACTTGATCTGCTCGTCTACGTTCACCTTACGCTCCGGAGGCTTACTAATGGCCACACTGATCACCTTGTCCTCCAGAGTCATGCCGTCAGTAGCGAGAACGGCCTTTGAGGCGCTGCACTCATCTTCAAACTCCACGTAAGCAAGTCCTTTGGAGTGTCCATTGCGGTAGGTGACTATGCGCACGTCCTTTAGCGGACCGTGCACCTTGAAAAGTGTCTCCAGATGCTCCTTGGTTGTCGTCAACGGCAATCCTGCCATTAAACACCAAAAACAGGTCAATATTTCTCATTTCAAAACTTTAAATTGTGTTATACCTTTAACAAACAGTTTGTTTTTTTCCAGAGACGATGAGTATTTAAAGACCGTGCCACGAGTTGTTTTGTTGGGATCACAGCGAGACACATACATCGGCCGACCATTAATTGGTGTTCGATCCAACTTTAACGCTTTACTCACTGCCGCCTAAAGGTGATAAAGAGCCAAGTTAATTTTTTTTTTTCAAGTATATATAGCTTATAAAGTGCTTACCGGACTGATCAACTGGACATAACAGAAGCCTTTGCTTCGCCCTTTGTAGTCTCGGACCATTTTAAAGAGCGTGATGGGTCCTGCGGGCTCCAGAGCCTTTCTCACCTCGTCCTCTGTCGCTGTGTAGTCCAAATTACTGATAAACACTGTTATGCTCTCGTCAACCTGAGGAGATACCTCATTTTCTGCAGGTTTTTCTTCTTTATTCTCCGTCTTTGCCACCGGGGATGTAGTAGTATCTTTGTCGATTTTTATCTGCTTCGAGCTCGATGCACCCGCCAACGTTTTCCACTTTCCATCCTCCTCGGCCTTCCGCTTGTTCGCCTTCTTCCCCGTCGGTCCTGCCGACGTGTCCTGCTTCTTGGCCGGCTCCTGGAGCTTCTCGCGCTCTGCAACAATTTTTTCAAGACGCTCCGTGCTCTTAGTTTCACAGACTTCCATCTCCTCCAGGGTGCCCTCGTCCCGCACAAAGTCTAGCCAGGCGTTCGCGATGCTCTCAGGCCAGTCTTTGACAGCTGCCAATGCTCTGGGGAAGAGTTTCCGCAGGTGTTTTGTGTCGCCGTAGCACCGCTCCAAAGAGATATACTCCAGCCAGCTGGCGGCCGACGCCGAGTGACCCTGCGAGAGAATGTCCGTCCAGAGGGCACGTGCTTTTTCCATGTCACCGGCGTGGATAGCTTCAGTACGTGCCCAGAACTGAAGAATTACGCATTGTGGATCACCGTCGAGGCCAAATATCTTGGCTAAATGCTCGCAAGCACGGTTAAACGTTTCACGCAATGTTTCCAGCTGCTTCTCTCGCTGCTTATCATCAGAAGTATCCATTTGTCGTCGAAGACATTCCAGAAAATCCAGCCAGAGCATTCTATAGTCGTCAGCCGTGGACAAACCGGCGGACAATGCGTTTTCAAGGATTGCCTGCACGTCGAGAATTGGCTTGCCCCACTTCTCAGTTGATCGCATCCACTTGTGCCAAATTTTCGAACACCAAGGGACATTTTTAACTGCTCGCACGTAGATTGGAACTAATACGCTCTCCAGTTTAATTGTCGACTCCACGTATAACACATAATCCATCCACAATCGCGATTCCAGGCTCAAATCTGTTATAGCGCGCTCAAACAGCACTGTCGTTCTTCCTGGGTCGCCATTTATTGTCTCAAAGTGTAAGTACGCTTTGTAGTGGTCGTAGAGATCGGCAGTGTTATCGTGGACAACAATTTTATCTTCGAATGGTAGACGAGCCGTTAAATCGGACAGGGCCCGCTGGTAGCTGGCTTTTATTGTTTTTTCGTCGACCGAGGACACTGCTCCCTCCTCGGATCTCCAGGTTTCAAACTCAACCAGAGTTTTTTCCATGTCCAGGAGAGGACAGGCTAACTGACGACGGAACAAGTTACCCACACGGTCGATCTGTTGCTTTTTTTCCGTGTCATTCGTCGTCATAGACACGAGCACGTTCTCAAATTCGCGATAGGCCTCCCAGATTATGGCGCCTTTAGTCACATGCAACCCAGCGGATGTTAATGCTCGCTCGAATAGACTTCGTACAGACTCCGGATTGTCATCCATCGAACCGATGCTGAATTGAAGGTACTCTAGCCACAGTTCTACGGATAGATAATCTTGAACTGCACGCTCATACAGCTGCGTGATGGATTTACGCTCCTCTGGCGTGACTGCGAGCTTCATCTCATCTCGCAACCAAGCTAACCACAGCTCCGGGGTCAAGGGGTATTTCGAGCTCATGTTTTGCCGAGCGACTCGCAACTTCTCGAGCTCACCCATGCTCTGGAGTTTGGATATCAGAGCGACGTGGCTCTGGTAATCGTATGGATTTAATTCCAAGAGAGATTCCAAGTTTTTCACCTCTTTTTCGTCCTCATCCTCGTCATTGAAGTCGTTGGGGTCCGACATCTCATCTTCAGACTCTAGCTCAGAATTTTCTTTCTCCACGGATTCCGTACTCGACATTTTCTCGTCAAGACTCTCGGTCTCCATTGGCTCCATTTTAGTGGTGAAAAAAAACTAAATAATTCTATTTAGTTAAGTAATGCGGAATGAAAATATGTTTATGTTGATTATCAACGTCGAAATTGTTGAAGGTTAACTGTGTTTATGTTTTCACAACACCATGGCGGCCATTTTTTACAGTAACGCCGCGCGTGGCCTTGTAGTACACGGCGTGTACAGAAGCTGGTGCCCCCGGTATGTGGCGCCATCATTTTAGTTTTGGCGGATAAAAGTTTCGTCTCCATTACAATTGCAAGTTCAATTGCATCAACGTATTTATAAAATAATTTGAATAAAATATTTATTTCACTTGAGCAATGGTAAACCAGTGGATAACGTAATAATATCAACATTATATGGTCAGAGTAATTTCCAATGACATCATATCTGTATTAAATTTTGATAACAACATCTACGAGAACATAAAGTCAACATAAATAGCAACTAGGCAAGATCATCCACAGGATTGAAGATTTATCGGAGGTTGCCGAAGGATCGTAATATGATTTAAGGTGAGACATAAAGGATAAATTGAATAAGTAGCATAGAATCACTCAGAGGTTATGTTTTGAATGCATTTGTCATGATGAATAACTTTGTTTGTTTTTGTTAGTTTGACTTAAATATTTTCAATAATATTATAAACTTATACAATCTATCAACTATTCAGAGTCTCTAGTATACACTAAAGCTATGGAATCGGTGGTTTTTGTCTAGGAATGATAAAATTATTTGATATATTTTGATTTCGTTGTCATTAGAGATTCGAAATAACACTAACACTTTGTGATAAATCCACTTGTCCCTCTAAAACTTTTTGCTGAAGTTTTTTGCAAAATATTTTAGCCATAAGATGATTTTTTCGCGATTGTTCCTCTTTTTCTTGTTGACGCCTTTTATTCCGCACCTCATTCAACCTCAAGTACCTGAGGCGGAGTCTAGTTTTCATCGCCTCTTCGCTTATTTTTTTCGCACACTTGACTGCAACAAAAAAGAAAACAAATATTAAACACATAGTTAAAAAATATATATTTCAAAGTAATAGATTACCTGGACGTTTGATTGGTTTTGGCGATGTGATTAAACTACTGGGTGAGGCAACAGCCAGCAGTTGCATCCGTTTTTCCTTTTTCAACTGTCTCAACTGCGAAATTTCCGACATGTAGCGCTTTCTGGTTTCCACATTGTCCACAAATTCTGGTTTATTCTTTACCAAATAGTCCTTGAGTTGTGGCTGCACTGGAGTACAAGCGCAGCGATCATTTTTGCACGATTCCAACGAACTTGTTGATGAAATTTTCGAAGTCCTCTTGCTCTGCGGAGATGCAGAGCGAGTTTTTCCCTTCTCCATGAACGACAACTCGTAAGCAATGGGCTTCATGTAGGTCTGTGTACACTGACATTTTCTATATTCATTGCTATAACTCGTTCCACAAACTTTACAGCAGCGAATCTCCTCGTATTTCTGCGTTCTCTCACTCTCGCCTTTATCCTCACTTCTCTCCGAATGGTCCCCGACAGTTCTTGAGCTTTGGTTCTCTGACTGTGAGCAAAGACAACTGCGACAGTGCTTCTTCGAGTCCTCGCAATGACCGCGAAAAACAAACTCCGTCTTGCATTTGTCATTAATCCGGTTCTTTGCCTCTTTTTTTGAATCCACCGGAGCAGCGCCACGTCGCGCGTTGTCTGGCGATGGTGTGCGAGGTCGTTGACAGTGACAATTACTGCCTTTGTTTGCGTGCTGCAGGCAGCAACGTCCAGGAGACCAGGGCGACGGTGGCCGCGACGACTGCGGCGTCAAAGTCTGCACACAGGCATTGGAGAATGCTCTCGACACACTTCTTGCATGTCCTCTTAAAACTGACGTTGTCTCCGTCATGGCACTCTTCGAGTATCCGTCATTGCCATTGGTCTGAGTGCAACTATTTCTCGTTTTTATCCTGCAGATTCTGTCACACTTCTCTGCAATATTGCCGTGCGACGACCACTGGTCATTCATGGTCTTTCTGTCAAAACTCTCGCCTGACAAACGCTTGGACTCACCCTCCTCACGCTTCTTCGACGCTTCCAAGAGCTTTTTTAAATTTGACAAGTGGTTTATTTCACTGTTTATCCACACAAGTTGGTTTTTCTTTTCCATCTCAAAGTAATCAATGAGTTGTGTCGCTGTTCCCAGCCTGGGACCGGTGCGCTCGTGATTGAAACGCCGCTCAGAAATCGTAGTAGGCAATCGCCAGTCCGCGTCATTGTCATTTCGCAGCCTTCTTCGCTCCTGAGTCTGGCAATCTGCCAGGTCCTGAGAACTCCGGGTGATTGAGGAAGACTTGTCCGACATTCCTGTCGCATTGTTGACCGTTTTGCGCTTGGATTGTGGCAGGAAACACTCTGAGCTCTCGCTTTTATCTGCGTCCGCAAGATTTCCTTGGTGTGGCCGGTAAGATCGACAGTGTCTGTCGTCATTTCTCAAACCCATGCGTGCTTTTCTTCCGTCCTGCATGGCGTCAGTTCTATCGGTGTTGTTTCTTTCTTCAAAAATATCGCTGTTGTCGCTCGTCGGCAGGTCCATAATTCCTTTCAAGTTGCGAGGATTCTCTTGCGGGCGTTTTCCCAATGATCCCAATTTTTTTCGCGGCTTCCAATCCTCCGACGAGTCCTCGGTGCTCTGATGATTCTTCTGTTTGTTGGCCAACGCTTGGATTATTTCAGTTCGATAGACTTTGTTTCGTGTATCATCCGGATTCCAGGGCACATTTTCCTCAAGATTGTGCTCGATTTTGTCGTCTGTATATTTTGCTGTCATGAGGCGCTTAATGACGTGATGAATCAGGCGCTTTTTTACTTGTTTATCGCACTTATTTGCATCTACAAGGCTCTTCAGGACGTTCAAGCTACGTTCCAAATCACGGCGCAAGTTGTTAGAATCACCCCAGAGCTTCTCGTCCAAGCTTGAGCTCGTGTTTGGCATTGTTGAGTGAGACCTGCCCGTGTCAATCGATGACACATGGCTCGTACTGCCTCCCTGCACTTGGGAAGCACTTTCATAAATGTCTCCAGGGAAATACTCGAAGCTATTGGACGCTCTGCCACCCTCAGTCTCAACCTCTGATGTCTCTGTCTGCTCTGGAGCTCGTTCTACCTCGTTTAACTTGTCCGAATTCTTTAAAATCGACTGAGGAATTTTTTTTATTAAACTATTTACTCTTTTTGGCAATTCAGGCTTTTCTATGTCCTCATTTTCACACAGTCCCATGGCTATTTCTCTCGTTTTAATGACAGTTCCAGTTGATGAGGTCTCAGGTAATTCTGACAAGATTATCTCGAGCTTTGGAGAATTTTCAACACTTGGAGATACTTGAATCCCCTTAGACTCGCGCTCACAAGCCTCTTCGATGAGATTTGTCTGAATATTTCGATCACATGTCACTGGTTTATTGATGATAGTTGCGATAGAAGATGTTGAAACAAATTCAAAGTTCACACCGCGCAGATTTAGTTCACTTTGACTTCGTTTTAATGGTTTCATTAGTGGCAGTGGCGGAGGCGGCGGCGGTGGCAAGGCAATCACGTGCATTGATGTGGATTTTTTTATCGACAGTTCCGTGCCTTCTGAACTTTGGCTCGGATTTTTTTCTTGATCTTGCGCCTCAGAAGATGATGAATCTTTGGATTTAGTTGGTAAAACTTTTTTGTGCTTCACGTTCATTCGTGAAAATTGACTTTTAAGATAATACTCATCGTCAACGACAATATTTCCTGTTATAATGCCGGGTAAATTAGTTTTTACGATGGGAGTTATTTGTATTTCTCCGTCAGACTCACTGTTGTCATTGCGAAATGGTGTTGAGTTGGCATTGGGCTTTGAATGTCGAGAATGCCGTGAGGGAGACTTAAAATTTGTATTCCCACCAATTGTATCGACATTAGATCCGGTAGTACCCTCAGGATCTGTTCTTTGGATTTTCGAGCAAATTCCCCGTGTAAATACCATTCTTTCAAACAATGATTTTTGTGTTTGAGCGTTATTGTAGCCAACATCTGCACCGCTGTCCCATTCCAAGGGCTTGTGAGACGCCTCGCTCGTAGATGGTGATGCTGTTTTTGTTTCACGCTCAATAGTATCAGTATTTGCAGGGTCTAAGGCATTAACCGTGTCAACAATTACCTTCTCACTGTCTCTGGCAGAGTTTCCAGCATTGAAAATACCCTCTGGCTCTGTTGTGGGCCCTTGCGAATACAATGTAGGCAGTGTAGATTGACCAGAGCTCCCAGATTGCTGTCCAATTAGTGGTGGTCGTGTCCATTTACGGCGTTCCCGTGGAAGTTCAGATAAAACAGATGTATTTTCAAACATTGACGTACATGGCTTACGTGGAATCACTTCGTCTCGACTGCTCCATCGGTACTCATAGCCTTCGACTCCGCTTGATGGTCGCGATAAATATCGCTCTAGGTTGGAACTTTGTGAATATTGATGATAATATTCCATTACTTGAGATGAGAGTGATTTCTCGATGATTTTCATAGCTCGAGATGGCTCAGAAATCTTTACAGGATTATTTGCAGTGGCAAATGAATATTTGTTTGTAAAAATTGATTCCTGGTTGTTGTGACATTTTGCGATACAAGCTGATTTTTTACAAATTTTATCAGCTCCTTCGCAATCTCGTAGTCGATCTTCATAACTCGAGCTATCCGAATCCATCGTACATTACATAATTGTTATTATATTATTTGAACTCGAGTTGTTCCTTAGTCAATAATTTTTCCTTAAGATGAATCATTATTTTTTGGTTAATTTACAGAATATTTGTTTTGACAATATATGGCGGAATATCTTTTTTTATGACACATTTTGTTGTAAAAAAATAATATTTTTCTATTTATTTACAACGAATTATGCTAGTATAACCTCAATACTGGATTCTCAATTTTCAGGAAACTTTTACACACTTATTTATTCAAATATATTGTATCTTGATGTATGTAAACAATCGAAAACTGCGAATAATGATTGCTTATGATATTTGTAACTATTTTCTAATGCCGATTAATTCAATGAGATAATTTTTCTTCACTTTTTGTTTACAGTTTCGACAACAACGCAACAGCCACAGGCGCGTCTCTACCGCACCCCTGAACGCTGTCGCAGGGGAAAAAAAACTTTCGCGGTAAAAATAAAGGCCCTATAAACTTACGTAAAATCCCTATGCTAGTGATCATAGTGCTGCATAGGTCGCAGCACCATCCTAGATATGCTTTTTTCGAATAAATGTGCGTGACTACTGATAGTAGTACTTATCAGTACTGATGTGCCTTTTTGCAAATATTTCCGGCGTTTTGCAACGACAAAAATATTTTTTTATGAAATCATAAGTGATTAAGAACGAAAAAAATGCATAAAATATGGGAGCTAATAAAAAACAGTCATCATGAAATTGTGAATTTTGTAATGCTATACACTGATGAGATAAGACAATATTTTTTTTGTAAATGTTATATTTACACATTCTTGGCCGGTAGATAACAGGTCTGATGACAATCATTTATGTATATAGAATTCGGGCGAAAACAATTTGCGTTATCAAGGAAAAATTTTTGAGGTGAAATAAATTAATAAATTATATACATAAAGAGTAAATAAATTTAGAGAGGATTTACAAATAATAAAGAAACATATTACGTGAAATATGCAAAATAATGATGTGAAAACAAATTTTCATCATATGTATACGGATGTAGTATTTTTAATTAAAAATACCGGCAATCATAAAAGAAAAAAAAGGCATAAACGCGAACAGCAAGTCGCGAACAGCAAGTCGCGACGATTGACACTAATGTGTAATAATTAATGTTGAGAGTGCCATCAAAATTACTGCAATGTAAGTTTAATTCAATCATGAATTGGAAACGAACTTTACTGTGCTATATTCAATATATAGCGATAAATTCAATTGTACCGAGAATATGGGGATTGTATTATTTCCAAAAAGAATACCGTGCTCCGAACAATGCATATCATTTCGACCACATCAGAGCCTATCCAAGGATGTTGATATCACCTATGAGACAGGTAAAGCATAACCATATGAAATTATTATCTAAACCATACTAAATTATTTATATGTTCACGACAGGCAGGCAAAAAATGCGTGAATTTAAGATGTTCAACATTACATGAGTGTGGAATGATGGAAATGCAAAGACAAAGGATAAATCCGTTGAATTGCAAGTTCTACCTCGAATCGTTAAACAATTTTGTAGCGAAAGGCAATTATTATGAGGGCCGAAAATTTTCCAATACATTGACCACTAATACCGCTGAACATATTTATAGACAAGTAAAGAAAAGATTTGGACCGAGGTGTGATAGAAAGCGACTGTACATATGCATCAAATTACCTGTGAATCCAAGCAATGATCCAAGTACCAGCGATCTAGCCCTAGCGGACGATAATGACATCGGAGTCAAAAGCTTCCACAATATGCAAATTCCTGTAGACCTATCGGATTCTACTAAAACGATGACTGACACGCATGAGAGCATGAAAACCCCCGGAAGCTTACTCAACACCGTAACTGACACTAGAGCGATCTACGAGAGTTTGAAAACACCTGCTGGCCTACCAGACGGCACTGTGAGTGCCAATGCGACTCCTCATGACCTGAAAATTCCTGTCGGACAGCCACCGACTACGAGAGTTTGAAAACACCTGCTGGCCTACCAGACGGCACTGTGAGTGCCAATGCGACTCCTCATGACCTGAAAATTCCTGTCGGACAGCCACCGAACGCTACAACCGGAGCACATGCGACCTACGAGAGTTTGAAAACACCTGCTGGCCTACCAGACGGCACTGTGAGTGCCAATGCGACTCCTCATGACCTGAAATGCGACCTACGAGAGTTTGAAAACACCTGCTGGCCTACCAGACGGCACTGTGAGTGCCAATGCGACTCCTCATGACCTGACAATTCCTGTCGGACAGCCACCGAACGCTACAACCGGAGCTAATGCGGCCCACGAGATTCTGAAGACACCGCTTGGAGTATCCAACACCACAGTCAGCGCAAGTGCAACTCGCGAAAGTGTGACGGCATCTCTTGGGCTATTAAACAATACATCAGGCGTACTCGTGACTCACGAAAGCCTGAAAATACCTATACGACTATCAAACACTACAGTAAGCACAGATGCTGCTCGTGAGAGTATAAAGGCCCCTGTCAAACTCCTAAACACTACAAAGAGCGCAGAAGCTATTTACGAGAGTCTCCGTACCCTTGTCAGATTACACAACCCAATTGTAGCCGCATAAAGGCCCCTGTCAAACTCCTAAACACTACAAAGAGCGCAGAAGCTATTTACGAGAGTCTCCGTACCCTTGTCAGATTACACAACCCAATTGTAGCCGCCAGTGGGACACTTCAAAACATAGAAATCCCCCTTGAACTGCGAAATACCACAAAATCCGCAGATGCATCACACGAAAGTATGAAAATTTCCATTGGACGACGGAACTCGATAGTACCTAATGCAAGTGCCACCCACGAGATCATGAACGTGTCTACCACACTAGCAAACACTACAGTAAGCACAGATGCTGCTCGTGAGAGTATAAAGGCCCCTGTCAAACTCCTAAACACTACAAAGAGCGCAGAAGCTATTTACGAGAGTCTCCAAACCCTTGTCGGATTACACAACCCAATTGTAACCGCAAGTGGGACACTCCAACTCATGAAAACCCCTTTCGTCCTGGGGAACACTACGGCAGCTGCAGATCCGGCCTACGAGAGTATGTCAATGGCGGTCATCGGACCACGGGATCCAACCATCGCAGTTACCATCCACGAAAGTATGCAATTTCCTATTGCAGCAAGTGATAGCACCATAAATACAACGGCCAAACATGAGTATATGAATCCTTTCACCATGGCAGCGCGTACGTTCAGTCGTCTCAAAAAAAGCCCATCCAAGATATATATGACCATACGTGCGATCTATTCCTATAATTATCTCCACGATTATAATAACGTCCAAATTCCAATCGACATATTACACAATTTCACTACTATTGATTCCAGTTCATTCGCTAAAATATTTGTACAATCTACGAAAGGCAGTCAAGTTAATTATTATGAATTAGACGACAATGATTTCCGAAAATTTGTCAAGATTCTACTATCTTCCCAGTCTTCATCAAACGCTTCTAGTTATCATTCGCCGTACTCTGGATGGGTTCAGTTCAACGCTGGCAATTACAACTTTTCATATCATGCAGCGGATCAAAGTGCTTTTTCAAATGATATGCGTAACTGGACTCATGTTTCATCTTTAAGTGCTATCAACACTGATTCGTCCAAATCCACATGGGTCGAATTTAAATGGGGTGGTTACACACTGAAGTGTTATATGCCATACGAGTTATTCATCAAGTTTATCAGAACATCCATAGCTAGTTTTGTTACCGCTTCTGGGTCATCGATTGAGTGGTCGCGTGAAATACCAGTAAAATACACCGGAGCTGATTTAAATTCTAAATATTATAGATTGAATGATAATTCAAAGTATTCAGATTATATGAATGAACTGATCTATGTCGCGTCAAATGAATCGTGGTATGCAAGCAAGGTTTACACGATTTCAGGTTCATCAGAATACACATTCGTTCGAATTACTGTAGGCGATTACGATATTAGTTATTTAATCAACAAGAAAGATCTCCCGAAATTCTTGCAAATATTTAACAGACCGTCGTCGTTTGTGACTTCATTGGTAGGTCCACTGGACAACGCAGTGATACGAATTAGTGTGAATAACGGTGATGAATTTTCGAAATTCAAATATCTCAAATTTTCGTTAAAGCCGAAGAAATACTTTAAATAATAAATTTTCTGTATTTAATACACGCAAAAAAATTATGTTTAAGAACGATGGTCAACGCTTAAATAATAATTTATGATTATGTTGAATATCTTAAGTCAAAAAAGCGCATATAGAAAATTATGATGTGTTTCAAAATATCTGGACACTTTTTTCAAGAGATCTTTCTTAAAGAAAATTTTATTACCTATCAAATATATCCTTAAAAAAATTTATACAACTTGTATCATTATTATGATATTAGCAAATAAAAAAATCTCTTTTTTTGATAATTCTGTTTGGCTTTAGTTGGATATCTTTGTTTATTTGGCTCCTCTAGAAACACTAAATACCGAGGATATTAATTAAAACTTTTGTTTAAAAGCTGAAAAAATTGTTGTAATCACCTGTAAGCATTGCGTCGCCTGGAATTTCAAGAATTATTTGATTTCTCGGACAAATTCTATTGTCATCAATTGCCAAAGCTTCAGCAATAAAGAATATCCAAAGGATAAAAAATTTTTCAACATTGATTTGATCAATATAAAAATATTTACTCATTGAATTTTCATTTTATTTGAATTTTTTAATGAATTATTGTTGATTTTATAAACGAATTAACTGCAAGGTCGCACTCCATTGTAGCCCCCTGTCACTTCTGCGATTGTCTTATTACACAATAGTAAATTTGTCTCGTTTGTATTATCGCTTTTATGAAGTGATATATTGCAATACTTTTTCGCGTTTGATAGAGCGAGCCGTGTTAGCACACTGCACTCGGTGGATAAATCAACGGGCTTTTGAAACTTCCCGCCGCGTTCGGCCAATCGCAGGTCGCACTTTTAGCAACAAATAGTTTATATCGAAGCTTGTTAATGGAAAAAATAATTCTATCTATTGCTGCTCTATTTTCTGTTGTTGTTTATGTAATGGAAAAAAATATTTTAGAACACAAAAAATTTTTTTCAGGTCTGTAAATGAAAATTAATTCAATCTTTTAATTGGAAACTTAGATGGTATTACCTAGTCAGGGTACCCAACGTTCATACCAAGTTTCAAGGTCATCCGATGATTAAGGGCGAAGATACAGAAAAGGGGTTGAAAAAGTTATAAACAATTGAGACGGAGGACTTCTTTACCGGCTGAATGAGTTTCATTTGAGTTTTTTTTTTTTAATATTCTTACAAGTCTCAATACTTTTTTTTTCATAATTTTGAAAATTATTTTATAAATAAATAAAAAAAAAAGATTATTCGGGTCGGGAAAAAAAGTTTATTCAAGGTCAGAAAAATTTTCCGTCGAAAAACTTCCCGATTTTCGACGAAAAAATGGCCCGAAATTACCGACCCCTTATAGGGCTCTGTAACTAACTTTTTTGTTTATAACAATAGGGGGGCGGACGATTTATTCAAGGTCAGGAAAATATTCCATCGAAAAACTTTCCGATTTTCGACGAAAAAATGGGCCGAAATTACCGACCCCCTATAGAGCCCTGTAACTAACTATTTTGTTTACAACAATAGGGGGGCGGACGATGGCTCTATGGAAAGATAAAAAGTTACCGACATCCCTGAGGCGATGGCTCAACCCTGTCAAAAATGCCCTCAAAAATGCTCTAGCTCCAACCGTTCAAAAAATGAGCCGAAATTACCGACCCCCTATAGGGCGCTGTAACTAACTTTTTTGTTTATAACTTTAGGGGGGCAGACGATGGCTCTATGGAAAGATAAAAAGTTACCGACATCCCTGAGGCGATGGCTCAACCCTGTCAAAAATGCCCTCAAAAATGCTCTAGCTCCAACCGTTCTCGAGATATTTAAAAAGTTACCGACATCCCTGAGGCGATGGCTCAACCCTGTCAAAAATGCCCTCAAAAATGCTCTAGCTCCAACCGTTCTCGAGATATTTGCATATAAACAATTTTTGCAATGTTTATTCGGCTGCTGCTTCGTTGTTTATTGATAGATTTGGCTGAAACTCAGATGGTGTTACCTGGTCAGGGTACTCAACGTTCATACCAAGTTTCAAGGTCATCCGATGATTAGGGGCGAAGATACAGAAAAGGGGTTGAAATGGCTCAACCCTGTCAAAAATGCCCTCAAAAATGCTCTAGCTCCAACCGTTCTCGAGATATTTGCAAATAAACAATTTTTGCAATGTTTATTCGCCTGCTGCTCCGTTGTTTATTGACAGAATTGGCTGAAATTCGAATGGTCTTACCTGGTCAGGGTACCCAACATCCATTCTGAGTTTCAAGGTCATCCGATGATTAGGGGCGAAGATACAGAAAAGGGGTTGAAAAAGTTATAAACAATTGAGACGGAGGACTTAGAGTTTCAAGGTCATCCGATGATTAGGGGCGAAGATACAGAAAAGGGGTTGAAAAAGTTATAAACAATTGAGACGGAGGACTTCTTTACCGGCCGAATGAGTTTCTTTTTAGTTTTTTTTTTTTAATATTCTTACAAGTCTTAATACATATTTTTTTTACTGTAACTAACTTTTTTGTTTATAACTTTAGGGGGGCGGACGATGGCTCTATGGAAAGATAAAAAGTTACCGACATCCCTGAGGCGATGGCTCAAACCTGTCAAAAATGCCCTCAAAAATGCTCTAGCTCCAACCGTTCTCGAGATATTTGCAAATAAACAATTTTTGCAATGTTTATTCGGCTGCACAAAAATGCCCTCAAAAATGCTCTAGCTCCAACCGTTCTCGAGATATTTGCAAATAAACAATTTTTGCAATGTTTATTCGGCTGCCGCTCCGTTGTTTATTGACAGATTTGGCTGAAACTCAAATGGTATTACCTGGTTAGGGTTCCCAACGTTCCTGCCAAGTTTCAAGGTCATCCGATGATTAGGGGCGAAGATACAGAAAAATGGCTGAAACTCAAATGGTATTACCTGGTTAGGGTTCCCAACGTTCCTGCCAAGTTTCAAGGTCATCCGATGATTAGGGGCGAAGATACAGAAAATGGGTTGAAAAAGTTATAAACAAATGCAACGGAGGACGTCTTTACCGGCCGATTCAGTTTCTTTTAAGTTTTTTTTTTTTTAGGTCATCCGATGATTAGGGGCGAAGATACAGAAAATGGGTTGAAAAAGTTATAAACAAATGCAACGGAGGACGTCTTTACCGGCCGATTCAGTTTCTTTTAAGTTTATTTTTTTTTTCAATACATTCACAAGTCTTAATACCTATTTTTTTTGTAATTTTGACAATTATTTTTATAAATAAAAAGAAAAAAAAAA